>CAMZMU010000070.1:26237232-26351026 GCA_947311845.1 Poa pratensis | reverse complement strand
TCAAGAAAGCAAGGTGACAAAAATGAAGGACTGGAGGCATACCCAAGACATGGTCGTGGATGGCGTTGACCTCATCCAGATGGTTTCAAAGCGTTTCTTGGGCTAGCTGGACCGCCTTTGACAGTTGGTCCTGCTGCTCCTTGGCGTTCTTGTTCACCTGGTCAAGGTTGTTGCTCATGGCCTCAAGTTGTCCAGTCAACTTGCTAACTTCGGCAGCATGGCCAACGCACGCTCATCCAGCTCCTTGGCGTGATCCGCCTTCAGTTTGGTCACCAGCCCGGCAAGATCTGCAGCTTCGTTCATCAAAGCTTGCATGTCAGTGGAGTTCTTGAGAATATCTTGCGCAGTGTTTAGTAATTCTACAAATAAAAAGAAAGACGACTAAAATACTTGTCGGAAAAGAAAAGAAGTCGGACGAAAAGAAGGCAAAGAAAGCTTTGTCACCTTCATCCTTCTTGCGAGCTTCTTCCAAGCTCGCAATTTGGGCGTTCTTCAACTCCACGTCCTGCTGCAGTTCCTGCATTCCTTGTTCTTCTTCTCTTGAGCACGAAATAGCTCAAGATTGGAAGCAAGAACGGCCTGCATGCACGAAAACAACATTATGGTTAGCACTATTTAGTCAACGAGACCACTTTGCCGGCTAAAATTTTTCAGCCGCCAAAGTGCTCGGGGGCTGGGACCATAGGCTATTTTACCTCAAGTTGTCCGTGCAGGGGTCGTGGAGTTCGTCCATGTGTGCGTACCAGTTGCGGGTACCGTCACGCATGGTCTTCAGTGTTTGCCGGGGGTCTTGCAACCCTTTGCCAGATTGGGAGCCAGGATGGGAGGACGATCCGCCTTGTTCGGCCGCCATCTGGTCATCCATCTCCTGCTTCATGGCAATAAATCGAGCGGCATCACTAGCCGAAGCTTCAGCCGTCTTGGAAAAAGTGATGCCGGCAACTGATTTCTTGCCCGCCATCTTCTCTAGCCGCCTCTGCGGTACCAGCAGCTGTGTACGTTCCCTGGCATACAACCACGGGAACGCCAACTGTGGGCGTTGTCGGCGCAGCGCTGGAGAAGAACGTGGTGGCTTGCCCCTGCCGGCAGCAATCTTCAAGTTGGAGCGGAGCTTGGGCATGGCAGGCTTGCCTGTAAGCAGAAACATGCAAGTTTGTCAGCACAAATATATCAAAATAGCTAAGTCAGGGAAAGCCAAAGTTTGCTTACCTTGAAGGGGACATTCCCCACGGTCTCATCCTCTGCATCGACAGAGGTGGCCGCCTTCTTCCTCTTCTCCAAATCCTTGGTGGAGGAGCTCAGCTTGCGCTTCTTCGATTTGCTGGCACCTGTACATACCAGTTTGGAGCCAACTCTTCCTCCCCAAGGTTTGCAGCTGAAAAGGAAACAAGACAATATTAATCCAGTACCTAGTGGGCAAGGATGTTAGTGAAATAACAAAGTAGCTTTGACTTACCGCTGGGGCTGGGTTGTCATGGTGAACATGGCGACGCCTTCAGCCGCCTTCACCGACAGAGGCTTGATAAGCTCTCTAAGCCGGTATTCTAAGGCATCCTGATCAAGGGTGCTGTTGCCGGCGTCGTCCGCCTTGTACTCGCACATCTTCAGTGGGCGATGGCGGAGTGGCATAATCTTCCTCGACACCCAGCAGATGACGGTGTCAACTCCGTCAAGTCGTGGAGCCAACGTCTTCGTCAAGAACTCGATCCGCCTAACGGCAATCGAAGTTCCGCCGACAAGCTGCTGAGCGGCACCTTTGCCGTCCAGCAGCCTTGTGGGTTGGCGGACCGTTGACGAAGGCCGGCATCCCTTGTGTGCTGCCAGGTGTCGGGATGTCCTTGCAGTAGAAGAAAGTGCTGGTCCAGTGCTTCACCGACTCGATGTATGGTATCTTTGGGTACCAGTCGGGTTGGCGGCAGTTGAACGTGACACTACCGCAGGTTGCTAGGTGGCCGCCTGGTATGGTTTGCCGGCGGCACAAGAGAGTACTTGAATAGCTCTATGGACGCAGCTATGCCTAAGTACCCTTCGCACAAAGCCTGGAAGCCGGCTAGCACTAGAATACTATTGGGCGCTATGTTGTGTGGCTGCAGCCCATAAAAACTAAGCACCGCCAAGAAGAAGGCGGAAAGCGGCAGAGACATACCGCGAAGGCTGTGCGACGCCAACATGACGCGCTCGCCGTCTTGGGGGTCAGGCACCGCCTCGTCGCCTGGAACCTCCAGGAGCATTCCGTCTTTGGCGGAATGTATCCGCCTTCCTCCAGCTCCTTCAGGTATGCTGACGTCATAACTGACGGCAGCCAGTACCTGGAACCCAGGTCTCCAGCCTCTTCCTCTTCCTCGGCGTCGTCATCCTCGTCGGCGGCAGATTCCGCCGCAGCCTCTGAGCTGGTCCGCCGGAGGGATGGGAGGGGAAAGGTTGGAGCGGCGGTTGCAGGCGCCGCCGGAGCTGGGGAAGAAGTAGAAACCCCGCCCGTGGCCACGGTGGCCGCGGGAGAGGTCATCGATGCGCCTGCGGGCACCGCCGCCGCCGCTGGGACAGATCCAGATCCGGCGGGGGTCGCAGAAGCCGCAGCCAGTGCCGCCGTCGCCGCCGCATCCTGCTGAGTGCTCGCCATTTGGGGGAGAGTGCGCTGCTCGTGCGCCGGAGTTGAGTACGGGAGGAGATGAGCTCGGGAAGGTGAGGAGGCCACGGTGGGTGCGAATGAGAAGAAGTGCATCGATGTGCCCTTTGGGGTATTTATCCCCACGCGCCAAGATCCGTGCCTAGATTGGGGGACGCGAGATTTCCGCCACGTGCCCACGATTTGCACGTCGTGGCAACGGTCTGCGGCCCTCGCTCCGATTTCTGTGCGTAGTGGAGAAACCATCATGACGCATGCCCAAGTCCAAACTGTCGTGGACTGCATGGCGTCATCCGTCAACATTTGACGGTCCAGTCAATTGACAAGACTGGTGCCAGGAAGATTCCTGACAATGGTCAGGCCGTCTTTCCCATGATGGCGGCAAATTGTCCGACTACTTTAGGCGGACCGCCGCTTACTTTCAACTTTGGAATGCTTCAAGCTCTTCAGACGCTTACAAGACAAGGCGGACGTTGCCGACAAAGAAGACGGCGCCTGAAGAACTCGAACCCTCCCAGGGGCTAATGTTGGGGATATACCTACTAGGGGTATCACCAGCATGGATCAATCCGGCTAGTCCAGGGTGGCCCGCAGTGGTGGTGAAGGCTTTGCCTACCGGGCGGCCCAGATAGCTGACGACCAAGGAAGGCGGATGCCGGCAAGGAGGAGGCCCAAGACTGAAGCCCATGAAGCCACCAAGACCAAGATGGAAGGCGGCATACTTGCCGGCTAGGTTTAGGACTCCGTATACTTGCTGGATACGTAATCACCTTGTAACCCTAGGTCCAGCCGCCTATATAAGCTGGACCTCGGGACGCCTTTAGGGCATCACTCTCTCATACATCCAACTCATTGTAACCTGTTCACGGCGATATTGCCTTATAGTGAGTTATAGCAGCACGTAGGGCACCGCCACCGCCGTGGTGCCTGAAGCTGGGTAAACCGCCGTGTACAATCCCGACCTTGACGACGTCCACCTTCTTGCCCTACGTTCACCCTCGGCTAGCAGGACCCCGTCTCCTATCCAAGATGCCGATACGACGACACAAATATTTCCACCTTTCCGTTTCAGTTATTGCATAGTGATATTGGGACGTCCCCGGTTGCAAGCAACACGGCTATATATACTATTTGGTGATATTGGATGATTTCTCTCATTATGTGTGGACATTCCCTCTTCGTCGTAAATCCGACTCCCTCTCCAACCCTCACCACCTTTATTCCTACGTCACCACACAGTTCGTCGTCGTCCATTCTTGCCCTACAAACTGACAACGGAAAAGAGTTTTGACAACGCCGCCATCCGCAACCTTCTTGCGTCTTACGGCACCGTTTTTCGTCTCACTTGTCTTACACTCCCAGCAAAATGGCCGTGTCGAGCGTGTCATTCGCACCCTTAACGACTGTGTCCGCACGTTGCTATTCCACTCCAACGTGCCCCCTCGGTTCTGGACAGATGCTCTCGCCACCGACCGCCTCCTCCTTAACATCCGCCCGTGTCGCCCTCGCTGGAACTATGCCCCTCACCAGCTCCTCTTCAGTGCGGCTCCATCTTTATGATGGTCTTCGCATCTTCGGGTGTCTCTGTTATCCTAGCACCGCCTCCACCACACCTCATAAACTCGCTCCACGGTCGGTTCCTTGCATCTTTCTCGGTTCTCCTCACTCCCAACACCAAAGGTTACCGGTGCTATGATCCCGTGTCCCATCGCGTTTACACATCACGGCACGTCTACTTTGATGAGTTGGTGTTTCCGTTTCAGCAGGTACCGTCACCACCCGCACCACCTTCGGCGCCTTCTGCGGCGCAGCTCGCCCCTGCCACCACCTTCGGCGGGTCGTCCCCTTCGCCGCCGAGCAGTGCCACGGCCCCGGCTGCGCCCGCGCGAGTTGCCCCGGGTCCGGCTGCCCCTCCCGCGGTACCTCGGGTGCGGCTGTCCCCTCGGAAGCCCCCGCTGCCGCCGTCTCCGGCGCCCCCTCGGGTGCCCCCGTCGCCGAGGCCTCTGGATCGGTCCAGCTAGGAGCTGCCACGGACCCATCGGCGCCCTCGGAGGCCGGCTCGACATCCTCCTCGCCGGTCTCTCCCTTCAGCTCCGCCAGCAGCGGCTGCACCTCTCCCCGGTGTGATCACTCGGGCTCGGACTGGGACTTTTCGTCCTAGCACGCGCTACACCGCCGACGAGTACGCCTGTGCCGCGTCTACCTCGACTCCGTCTCCACTGCGCACCTCCGCTCGCACAGCCCTTCGGGATCCGAACTGGCTTGCTGCTATGCGTGAGGAGTTCGACGCCCTACAGCGCAACCGCACGTGGCAGGTTGTCCCGCGACCTCCCTATGCCAATGTTATCACCGGCAAGTGGGTTTTTCGCCACAAGACTCGCCCTGACGGTTCTCTCGAGCGCTATAAGGCACGTTGGGTCGTGCGCGGTTTCCGACAGCGCGCCGGCGTGGACTTCACCGACACCTTCGCCCCGGTTGTGAAACCGGGCACGATTCGCGCCGTTCTCCAGCTAGCTGTCTCTCGCGCCTGGCCAGTTCATCAGCTCGACGTGTCTAATGCTTTTTTGCATGGCCATCTCACCGAGCAGGTGTTTTGTCAGCAGCCCACTGGTTTCGTCGACACTGCTTATCCGGATCATGTGTGCCTGCTCTCCGTTCTCTTTACGGGTTGAAGCAGGCTCCTCGGGCCTGGTACCAGCGGATTGCGGCCTTCCTTCAGCAGCAGGGGTTCCGGTCCACTCGGTCCGATGCCTCCCTGTTTGTGTATCACCAGGGCGCCGCTACTGCATACCTTCTCCTGTACGTCGACGACATCATCCTGACTGCGTCCTCGCCCGCGCTCCTGCAGCAGATCACCGCTCGTCTTGGCACGGAGTTCGCCCTCAAGGACCTGGGGGCTCTCCACTACTTCCTCGGCATCGAGGTAGTTCGCCGTGCCACTGGGTTCTTTCTGCATCAGCAGAAGTACGCCTCCGAGCTACTGGAGCGAGCAGGCATGCTTAATTGCAATCATGTTTCCACGCCTGTCGATACGAAGGCCAAGGTGTCCGCCGTCGAGGGCTCTCCGGCGTCCGACGCTCCTTTCTACCGCTCCATCGTCGGTGCTCTTCAGTACCTCACACTGACGCGGCCGGATCTTCAGTATGCTGTTCAGCAGGTGTGCCTTCACATGCACGCCCCGCGTGCCACCCATTGGGCTCTGGTGAGACGTATTCTCCGGTACATACGTGGCACCATGGCTATGGGTCTCACCCTGACGGCGTCCTCCGACACTAGCCTCGTCGCCTACTCCGACGCCGACTGGGCTGGGTGCCCCGACATCAAACGCTCCACCTCTGGCTACTGTGTCTACCTCGGTCCCTCTCTGATCTCGTGGTCATCTAAACGGCAGCCCACCATTTCGCGATCGAGCGCTGAGGCTGAATACAGGGCTGTGGCTAACGCCGTCGCGGAGTGTTCCTGGTTACGACAGCTGCTCCAGGAGTTACTATGTGAGGTTCCCAAGGCCACGATTGTCTACTGTGACAACGTCTCAGCGGTGTACCTCTCTGCCAACCCTGTTCATCATCGCCGGACGAAGCACATTGAGCTCGACATCCACTTCGTTCGGGAGCATGTCGCCCTTGGTCGTGTTCGAGTTTTGCATGTGCCCACCGATCAGCAGTTCGCCGATGTGATGACGAAGGGACTCCCTACCTCGACTTTCGAGGGTTTTCGGTCCAGTCTTCGCGTCTCGTGCGACGCTTCGACCGCGGGGGGTGTTGAACATGTATGTACGTATGTAGGTCTGGGTTTGTATGTCGTACCTGTAGTGTCTCTCTCCCTCCTGTATTCTTTTGTTTCTTGGGAGACAAGACACCGGTCGCACCCCTTTGTACCTATATATGTGCTTGATGCACGATCAATGTAATCCATCGATGCACAATCTCTTCTCTCCAAACTAACAATGTCCACGCCGTTCGTGCCGGCGACTGGCTACGACACGGTGGCGCGGTCCGACCCCGGGGCTACGACACGGTAGATCAGGATGGGAGCGACACACACTCCCCTTTCCTCATACCTCCCACTCCCGCCGTTTCTGTCTCGACTCGCGCGCCAGCGCCGCCGCGGATCGTAGATGCCGCAGCGCTGGAGGCCGGGGCCGTGAGCGAGGTGCCAATCGGGATGGGGGGACGAGGAGGCCGCTACTTCGCGGCCCTCGTGGCCGTAGCGTTGGCGGCGGCGGTCAGCGCCGCTTCGGAGGGCAACTCGCTTGCGGGGATCGACGCCGCGTCAGGTACGCGAACGCGTTCCGTGCTCGCTCCTGCCGCCCGCCTGATGTGATCCGTCTCGTTGATCGTTCGACGGGGATCGAGTTCGATCCATCCCCGCACGCGGGTGATAGCCTGATGGCTGATAGAACCTCCGATCCCGGTCGCCGTCACGCTCGCTCTTAGTTCGTTCCAGAACCTGCGGGAGACCGCTTCGCGGCGCCATCTAATCCCACGAAGCCGCCAGGCACGTTAAGTGGCTGCCACAAAATCCGCCTAAGTGCCATGCGGCGGAAGCGGCTATCGCCACATCACCCAGCGGACGAGCCACTTACATCCTGAAGGCACTTGATGCCTAATGCAAATGGCTGATTCATATTAGGGACATTAAAACTGAGACCAGAGGGAGCTCTCACAGGCCATTAGCGTCTAGAGCTGTCCGTTTTCACGATTTCGCTAATTCTGACCGTTTGATCCAGCATTCGCTGAAGTCTTTTGGTCGTCCGATTCCGCATGGGCTAGATGTCCCTAGGGGGGCGCTACACTGGAAAACAAATCCGCCGTATGTGGTTGATTTGAGCCCGTTAAAAGCCCACAAGCGAACTAGCTGAAACGTTTCAGCCAACAACAGACGCAGATGATTGATCCAGCCAGCCCCTCGCTCTTCCCTTCTCGCCTCTCTCCGCTGGCTGCGGCCGTCAGTCTCCCCCGTCGCTTCAATCAACGTCCGCGAGAACGCTTCTGCCTCGCAGCTCATCGAGGCGCCGTCAACAGTTTTCTCCCTTCTCCGGATCGGCAGCGATGTCCACCACCACTCTAGAACTCGCCCCAGTAAAATCTCCACGCAACCCTAGGTCTACTCTGGCGATGACGCCTCTCCCCTGTCTTCGTTGAGCCGTCCTGCTCCTTCCATCTGCTGCCTTTCGTCCTAATCCTCGTCCTCCTCCGGACAGGGGCAGCCTCCAACCCGAGCAGACGGTCGATCTTGGCCTAGGTGCTGGTGTTGTTGACCGCGAGGGTGTTCCACGGAGACGGCAGCGAGGCGATGGAGCTGAGAGCTTCCACGCAGAACTCAGACGTGAAAATATGTGCTCACGCTGCCGATTGTCATGACGCAGCCAGTATCATGAGAGCAACAGGAGAACCTATATGGTCCACGAAATTCTCTTAATTCTCAACCCAGATCATTTTAGGTATTCGCACTAATATCCCTTCAAACATGAGTCTTTTTTGGTCAGCGACACACAAAGTTCCCTAATATTATTTTGTTGTAGTCGATATTTGAATCAAATGGATTCTGCAGTTTTCTTAACTGGTCAGAGCATTTGTATTTTTCTAATCAGTATCTAATTATGCAATCCTAACATATTATAAATGAGTGAACATTATGCTTGCGATGTATAGATGCTGAACAAAAGACATGAGTTAGCTCAGTATAATTACCTATGATCTGTTTTTTTTTCTTGCATTTTTCTCCAGTTTCGAACAACCTACATATTCGCATGTTGTTGCTGCAATTTGTGCTTACTCTATGTGGATATCCCTGGTTTCTGAAGATGGTGAAGACTTGAAGGGAATTGCATGAAGAATTTGAAGTATATCACGTTTCTAGCCCATGATCTTTGGTTAAAGCTCAGAATATTCAAGTAAGGTTGCAGTCCAATGTATTTGTTCGTAGTTACCTTTGGCTCGGTTTGTTGATGCCATTACTATCGACTGAACTGACTTTTATCGTTGGTTGATTTGATTTTGTACGGACTCGCGAGTAGTGACGATTGCAACCTGGTGTTGTTCTTCAAGTGGATGTTTCTTTGGTAAGGCCAGATTGACAAATGATCAGCCAATAGGTATATTCTTTAAACTGAACTACCGTTCAAAAAAATATGTCGCCCTTTTTTTTTGGCGGAACCTCGTCAGAGGGCGGGGAGCTCCCGCATTGCATATAAGAAGAAGAATTGGTCCAGTTAATTAGGAAAACAGGACCTAAAAATCAAACAACACCCGGTCCATTTCTGTTAACTGATCTAAATTTTGTCTATCTCAATTCCTATCATATGCTCATTATGGTTAATATTGGATTACTTTTTTCCATTGTAAATGGAAAAAAGAATCACAACCAAGGTGCGTTCAGTTGTTTGCGTATGGAGACATTAGTCATGGAAGGAGGACGACGAGTGGCAGGGCAAGGCAACAGGAGGACAACATTCAACGAACCATTTATGTCTCAAGACCAAGGAAAAAAATAGCGTGCTATCAAAAATAGCGTGGTCCTCCTCCAGAAGCTATACAAGATATAGCGTGATATAGCGAAGTTACATATAAAATAGCGTGATGAAAAAGTTGTAAGAAATAGCCCAAATATTAAGGATTTCAGCACTAATTTTTTTCCAGAAACAATACATGCATAACCAGGTAACCATATTCAAATGTCAAGGCCAAATCCATGGCACGAATACAAATATGAGGCTTAAAACCATGAAAAAGTAATAAACTAAAAGATAAATATTTTAAACTTTAATCAGAATCATTGAATCATCTTCAGAATAACTAGAAGAACCACCAGATTGCCCGCCATCATCATCACCTAACGTTATTTCCAGACTTTTTGTTAGCGTA
The DNA here is from genome assembly GCA_947311845.1 of Poa pratensis. Lineage (NCBI taxonomy): Eukaryota > Viridiplantae > Streptophyta > Magnoliopsida > Poales > Poaceae > Poa > Poa pratensis. The sequence continues at coordinate 26,341,534 of CAMZMU010000070.1, read as the reverse complement.
GCTATAATGTTACCACGTTTAGTGTGGTTTCGACCGTATAAGACTAAAATAGCGCCGTAGCGTCAACTTTAAGCTAAATATAGCGTAGCCTCTCCAAATACGCTATATCGTGCTATTAACCGAGAAATAGCGTGCTATTTTTTTCGTTGCTCAAGACTCTACAATACCGTGAGTAATCTGTGCATAACTATATTCTTAACCAAGTGATGGATCTAATGATGCTGACTATCTGCTAGGTGTGAGAAGAAAGACTCACTATAATCTTTGCATTGTGGTCAGTAAGTTACTTAGCTTGAATGGTTGTACTGATATTAGAAGCTAGGAAATGTAAAAAAATGTGGTCTTATATTCAATTGCTAGCTGATCAGCTAAGCATAATACTACTTGATTGGTGGTGTTACCGTTTATAATTTAACTATGTAGTACAAAAATTACATAGATTGCCAGATTTTTAGCTCTATGATTATGCAACCTACAAACATCTCACTTAACTTGAATATTTTGTGTTTTCTGTGCTCAGCATTGCAGGTACAGCGTAGTTGAGAAGGCTAATGTGCAACCAGCATTCAAAATTTAGAAACATAAGATAATGAAGGGATGTGGTATGCATTTATTCAAATTACTTGCTTCATATTTAATTATTTGTAGTTCTTTGTATTTTGATTATCCTTTGGCTACGTAAAGATTATTGTCTTTGTTTTGGCACGTTGGGCTGGTATTGTGTTTGTTCATGCTCTTTTATCTGGTATTGTAAATAAAATTACCCTGAATTCGTTAGTGAGTAAAGATTCATTTGATGAGGTCTCAACTCTGATAATGTCAAGTGTGCTCATGGCTAGCCAATCTACTTTTAAATTGTAGAAGACTTATATTTCCTATGTTGGTTTACTGCATCACTTTTATCTACTTCAGTTAAGCTTTGAGTTTGAGGTTGCTGGCTGAATTTTAATTCTAAAAATATTTCCTTCAATTCCTGACAATCTACTGCACCAATGGACGGGCGCGGCAACGCGCGCCTACATGGTCTAGTGTTATCCTAATTGCTTCCCAGCGCGCGTTCTTGAGCGCACATAAAGATAAGCATATCACAATAGATGCCAAGATAGATGACGCTGGCTACATGCAAATCTATTCCAAATTTGAAAAAGCATAAATTTCAAACCGAGCATCCAAATAAAAAACATTTTTCTCACATGACCGGAATCAAAGAATTGGTAAAGGGCTTATTGAAACAATTACTCACATTCTCTCATGTCACCGTTGGGAACAATGCAAGACTTAAGGTATTGGGATATGGCAAGGTAGTGATCAGTCCGGAGTTATCCATTGAGAAGGTCCTCCTTGTTGAATCCCTTTCATATAATTTACTTTCCGTTGGTCAATTATGCAATGCCGGTTACACCGTTATCTTTAATAAATACCACGTGACCATCCTTTTCACACAATCTCTTAAAGTAGCCTTTGTTGGATTTCGTGAGAACGGTTTGTATGTGGTCGATTTCTCGAAAGAGACCACTCAAATTGCCACGTGTCTAATGGCTAAATCCGACAAGTGATGGCTTTGGCATCGCCGGCTAGGCCATGTCGGTATGAGAAATTTACAAACTCTTGTGAAGGGTGGACACGTGGTAGGACTAACCGATGTTAATTTTTCCAAAGATCGTCCTTGTAGTGCTTGCATAGCCGGAAAGATGCATGAAAATAATCTCCCCAAGAAGACCATTATCTCCACTAAGAGGCCTTTGGAGCTCCTTCATATGGATCTCTTTGGGCCTCCCACATATGATAGTCTTGGTGGCAAGAAATATTGTTTGGTAATTGTGGATGATTATTCAAGATATTGTTGGACTTTTTACATCAAGAGGAAGAGTGAAACTCAAAAGATATTCATTGACTTTCCTAAGTGGGGAGGGCATTCAACACCAATATTCCGCTACATATACTCCCCAACAAAATGGTGTCGCCGAAAGGAAGAACCGCACTCTTATTGATATGGCAAGAACTATTTATGCAAATTTGCATTTATGTGGCATCGCAATGACTCGGTACTTAAACTGAGTACTTAATGGATTATGAAAATCCATTTTTCCCTTTGAGACTCCATTAAGGAGAGATATGTTGTCATAAGCATCATACGAATGGCTATTCATTCGTATTCGGAATTTTAAACCCGTTGAGGCTTATAATTCTGTTGTCTATAATCAACGCCAAGTTGATAGTGTGTGATAAGGTAGTCTCAGATCTTGATCTGATTGTATGACCTTACTGCACTTTATGTTCTCCTATGATGATAAGAGAAACAGCATCTTCATTTCAGTGTGAAAATGTGATGAACTTCTTATGAAGAATCATCGGGTACACCCAACGGGTGCTACACAATTATCTAAAATTCATGCTAGTGCTCACAGTACTAAGAAACTTAGTGGTTAAAGAACCACGAGGATTTGAACGTAAAGTGAATGCAAGATGACAGAAAAAATGGAGGGTACATCTCAAAAGGGAATGGATCATTTAAGATCATTATAACTACTAAATGTAGTATAATTTTTAACACCTTGTCCATGGGACATGATAGTTGAGAAAAATTGAGCGTATGAATCAAATCATACTCAATATTGTTGCGTACACAATAATATTTCCTCCTTTACCAATCTGGTATCGGAAGATTTGAAAAAATATTGATGATTCTGTTGGCCACAACAAATGAAATATTCCGATTATCGATAGATTTTATGTGCACTACACGTGCCATAGGGGAATTAATTTTAAGGCACTCTCACCTTGAAATTTGAAATGAGCCACTTCATGAATGCATTCAAGTATGGTGCGGGATAGTCACCATTGTGTGGGTTATGTTGATACTTCATGGTATTCAATCATAGACACATCTAGAAGATGTTCTTAGGTGTGGATCATCCGCACAAAAGCATGTGTTTACTGAATTAATTGCTCAAATTGACGAATTTAGAGCAAGTTATCCTAAATATGGGATAGTTCAATTGGAGTTGAAATGTCGTTGAATTTTATTCACGGGCATTCAATGGCCCAGAACGGTGTGGCGGGATCTCTTACTAAAGAGAGGCAAATTGCATGGGCATTGTAATAGAATTATGATTGACCAACATGTGTTGTTGGTAATATGCGGTCGAACTGAGATCAAATGCAGATAATACTGCGTCCCCTTGCAGTTTGTACATGGAGATTAGTGAAGTATTTCCCATCTGCGGTAATTCGGTTGCATATCATATCACCACCCCGGCGTACATAAATGGCCTTCACATATATTTGGGATCTATGTGAGGAATGACTGTGGTATGACTGTTAATCTGTCAAATACCTTAACTATAGCAAGGAGTTATTTGCAGCCCGTGTGTTGATTGCTTTTGCAATAAGGACATTTTTTGGCATTAGAGGGAGAAATGTACCACATAGAATGCCAGAAAATGCATAAGAAATGTTGTAGACATTCTGTCCACGTACTTAAGAATCTGAACCGCAAGTTCAGGTTATGAGAAATTTGCAATGTTTTGCAAATGATCTGCCATATACATTTACTGATGACAAATGTTTCATTGAAATAAAGTACCATAACGAGTGGAGGTACCTAATAAACCACTTGTGTCCCCAAATGAGAGCATGATGGGGAGAATTCTGGAGGCATGAGATTAAGTTCTCATAGGAGGAGCTGGTCTCCTCAATCAGTAAATGTAGTTCAACCTTGAGTTGAATGACACCTGACGGATGCAAGTCATCTAGATCCCAACACAGATGTGCACAGAATTTAGGTGCTGGGACATCGAAACACCTAGACTCTCTTGTTGTGGGAAATCACAAGGAGTTGAGACGCATAATGAGGATTCCACAAATGATATTGATTCATGAGAATCGTATATAAAAATTCTACATATTTCGACATAAGTTTCTTCTTGAGAATTGTTGAGATCCTTCCGAGCCCTGAACGAAAATCCATGGAGAGTGTTATTTGCACTTATATTGGTTCAAATGAAAGGAAGCAATTAAGGAAGAGTAGCACTCGCTCATCAAAAGAGAGGTGTTTACCATAGTAAAACCTGCTCCTCAGTATCTTCCATATGGAAGAGAAGTGATTTTTCGTCCAAAAACGAAAATAGATGAGGTGGTGAAAAAGCGGGGCTTGTAGCACAAGGGTTTCCGCAGAGACCCGACATCGATTATGATGTAATATACCTTCTCGGTATGAGTGGAATTAAGTTTTGATACTGAATTGGCAGTATAGATCCATGCGGTTGACGTATGTAGTGGCTACATACTCACATGGATCACTCGTTCGGATATATATTGAATTCACTGAAGGGGCTTAATATCTGAATCCAGTGATAAATCGGAACATGTGTGTGTGAAACTTCATAAGTCATTCTATGACTTTGAAGAGGTCGGAGAGTTGTGTGGTACAACCGACTAAGTGACTTACTCCTTGATAGGGATTACTGTAATACTAATGATTGTTGATGTGTATTAAGATGTCATGATCGAATTGGATTTACATCATCCTAGTGATGTCGGTGATCTTATCATTAATGTCTATACAAGACATATGAGATACACACAATCATTGTAAGACGTGTATTTGGGTCAAGACAAATGATGCTAACTTTATGGCTTGAGCCTTGGGAATAAATGTATATCAGTCTTCATATATCCAGAAATATTGGAGAAAATCAATATGGATATATATATTATCAAACACCTATGGTCATATTATACATGACATGGGATTCAATCCCATTCAGACCTAGGGAAGGTGGTGAGGTGATAGTGGACCTGAAGTTCCATATCTGAATACCATCGAAACACTCATATATCTTGCATAATACGTCAGCCTGGCATTATATTTGTTGGAAATTTATTGAGAGTGCAAACCCCAAGAAAATGGTATAAGATTTGTGTAAGGAATATTCTCAGATATGTCCAAGGCGCAAAAGGTTTTGATTAGTTCCATCCGGAAAATCAAGACGAGACCATGGTGTGGTATAGCGATAGTGGCTAATTATCTGATCCCAATAGTGCCATATCAAAGACTGGATCTACTGGAAGAGTTTTCTGAGGGAAACCTTCAGAGTGGACTCTAAATGGGTCCTTCTAGTGATCATTCTGCAGAAATTATTTTACTGAAGCATCACAAGATGTGCATGGCTTCGCAGAATGACTGGCCACATGTGAAATATGTGAAGATTTATTGGAATCACCTATCATTATCTAACAAGATAATGTCACTTGTGTTGATTACAGGTTATATTTATCCTTGTTAATTACATAAATGTAAGAGGATGATTTCCAAATAAACTATTGTGATATTCACAATGTCTCTATCAACGATTGTATTCCAGAATTAAATTCGTGGAAATGGTATGGGACAACCTTGAGATTTGCAAACTTCAGGGGGAGTAAAATCCCAAGTTATAACCCGTTGATGATACTCAAATCATTATTATTGTACTCTTTTTCCCTTTATGAGTTTTCCTTGATGGTTTCTCATATAAGGTTTTTAATGAGACAATATAAATACTGAAAGGGCATGGTTGCCCCATGCGTGGTTTTGGTAATTAATGACAATCCTTATGGACTAATGTTTGCATTGAGATATCTTTATAGATCTTGTCCATGAAGAAGATTGGAGTTCATGTGTTGGACTCTAGAAGATTACATGATGATCAATGCTCTATTCAGGGGTTTATATGAAGAATGGTCATGTGTAGAGTTGAGCTTATTGCAAGCATGGCTTGGAAAAGAAGATTGAGTGAACTTCATGTTTATCTCCAAGCCAGCATCTATATCAAGAGAAGAATATGAAGCGCAAGTGGTTACATGAAGATGGAGCTTAGCGAGGCTCTCCCATAATGGAGTATGGGGGAGCATTTGGAGAAGTCTTCATCAAGCATGTGCTAGCAAGCGCAATCAAGAAAGGCGATCCACTTGAAGAGATCAAGATCGTCATCATCTAGCTCAAGTGGAATGCGCAAGGCAAAGGTATGATCTTGATAGGGTTTCTATTTTACCGGTCTCATGTTGTCAGTTTGGAGACCGGGTTATAGGATAGACGGCGTACTATCAAGAGGGGTTCTCAAGTGAGTAACTTGATCGCGTCTTTGTGGAGAGCTCAAACCTTTGCATATTTGGCATATCATCTTTCTTGGTTCTTATTTGGCTTTTATCCATGTGAGAATTTAGAGCTTGTGTTCATCTCCATACCAAGCTCTAGTTCATCAAAAACAGATTTCATTTGGATATCTAGTGGTGTTTTTGATGTTGGAGGTTTTACCGGTTCGTCTCTTTTAGAGAGGTCAAACTCTCCTCTTGTGTTATCCTCCTCACATGATGGACTATGATGTGTATATGCATGTCTTGTTGTGCTTGTGATTATCTTCGGAGCAAGCCCAAAATCATTGAAAACGGAGTCCGGATGGAAAACTTGTTGCGTTCTCGGTGTTGGAAATATTACCGGTCCTCCTCGAAATATTACGGCGTACTATCTCCTCCATATTTGTGACCCTAAATATTTCCAACCTCGTTGGTTTCATCTCGTTTGGAGCTTCCTTGCAAAAGTTATTGCATTTCAGGATTTGTTGTTCCGTGTTGTTTTTCCTGTCCGGAGTCTCCGGTGCTCAGGGCGGAGTCTCCGGCCATCCCTGGTTTTGGAGCGAAGTGCCCCGCGACGGCGCTTGCGGTATAGCATCCGGAGTGGTCCGGAGTATCCCCGGAGTCTCCGCCCGGCCGGAGTCTCCGGCTCTCGTGGTCCGGTTCTCCGGTATGAGATTTCTGCATCGGCTATTTTTCCTGACTTTCTTCTGCGTCCGGAGTCTCCACCCTTTTGGTCCGGAGTCTCCGCCCGGGCCGGAGTCTCCGGCCTCCAGACCGGAGTCTCCGGACTAAGTGGCTGCAACGGCTCTTTTTCTGGGAGGGGTATAAATACCCCTCCACTACCTCACCACTTAGCTCTTCCAAGCAACGCTTTTACCCCATCTCTCTCCTCCATTGTTGACCTTGGAAAGCTTGCCCCTCTCGTCCAATTCCTCCCATGATTCTTGCATATCTATTGAGGGATTGAGAGAGGAGATCTAGATCAATCATTTTCTCACCAATCCATCTCTCTAAGTGAGGGGACCCTAGTAGATCTTAATCTTGGAGTTCTTGGTGTTTCCCTACCTTGTTCTTCCTCTCTTCTCCCCCCATAAGCATTAGTTGCTTGTGGTGGGATTTGAGAGTGAAGGATTTGAGCACTTGTGCTCTTGCCTTTTGCATTGGTGCTCGGTGTGCTCTCCACGAGGATTCGTGTAAGTTGAAAGCTGTGAACTTGTTACTCTTGGTCCTTGGACCCTAGACGCCCGTGTGGTGGTTGAGACCCTTGTGTGGTCACTTGTGCTGTTCGGGAGCCCCAATCCCGTTGTGGGTGTTTGCCCCGGATCGTTGTTGAAAGCTCCGGATTTCCGCCTCGAAGGATTCCGATAGTGAAAGGTGAACCAAACCTTTGTGGTGCGGTTCATCGGAGAAGAAGGTGAAACCTTTGTGGTTGTTGAACCATTGTGTTGGTTCACACCTCCCAACGAGACGTACTCCCTTAACAAGGAGGAACTCGGGAATACATCCTCGTCTCCGCGTGCCTCGGTTATTTATACCCGAGTTTTTTACTTATGCACTTTACATTGTGATAACCTTCATGCTTGAAGTATTCTATATTGCTATCACCTTGTTGCTTGTCTTGCTTAGCATAAGTTGTTGGTGCACATAGGTGAGCCTAGTTTATTTAGGTTGTTGGCTTGTTAATTTAAAACACATAGTTTTATTCCGCATTTATCAAGCCTAAAACGGAAAAGTTTTAATCGCCTATTCACCCCCCCCCCCCCCCCCCCCCCCCCTCTAGGCGACATCCTTGTCCTTTCAAATACAAGTGCGGATATCATCCAATAGTGCGAGATCGCAGAATGGTTTTGTCTTCTTACATGGAGGTACAACCTTTACTTGGAAGTCGACAAAGAAAATCTTTGGCTACATCCACTAATCATTCTGAGATAATTGCTTTGTATAAAGTATCACAAGAATGTGTATGGCTTCGAAGAATGATGAACTTTGTCCATAGTTCAAGTGGGATCGGTTCATTGGAATCTCCGACCATTATCTATGAGATAATGCTGCTTGTATTGTAGAATACAGACATGTTATATTAAGAGTGATATTACAAAGCATATTGCTCTTAAACTATTTTATTCCCATGAACTACAGAAGAATGGGGAAATAAGTATTTTGCAAACGAAGTCATGTGATAACCTGACAAATTTGTTTCCAACTCGTTACCAAGTTCTTTGTTCATGTAACATGTGAATGGAATTGGTATGAGGCGACTTCGTGACTTGCAAAATTCAGGGAGAGAAATCTCCTAGGTTGTAACCTGTTGAAGATCATCAGATTTTTCTTATTGCACTCTTTTTCTTTATAAGTTTTCCTGATGGTTTCTCATGTAAGATTTTTAATGAGGCAATAGTAGTACAAGTATGGATGATATATGTCAATTTATCCTTATTTTACCACTGGGCTTTTAAGGAGTTTTTCATGGCATATTGTATATTTCTCCTCAATTTTTCCATAGGGTTTTTGGAGACAATTTCAAAGGATGATCGGTCGCAAGGACAAGCAAGGATTAGGGGGAGTGTTAGGATTTAGTTATTATATAATTAGAGATAATCCTTGTTGTAAATAACCATACGTGCGGGAGCTCTTCAGGCAACCGCCGCGCCCAATCCTCCATCCCACGAACTGACGCGTCTCCTCAAAGTGTCGGTTCCCCTTGTATAAATATGTTGATCATCAATGGAATAGTGAATATTTCGATTCATTCTACAACTTTGACATACAACACCGCGAACACCCCCACAAATCATTACTCCTATTGGCCCTAGTCTGAACACCCAGCAACGATTTCATTATTTGAATTACCGCGTTATTATCCTCGAAAGAAAAAGAAAAAAAAAACTAGCCCAACGCTGCATTCCTCCATCGGCGGGACAGCGTCCTTACCACGCTAACCCCACCTACCTCCCATAACCATCCAAATTAGCAACAATCATCGCTCGCGAGTCACGAACCCCTCTCCCCATTTTCCAATCCCCGGACTCCGAACGCCCAAACCCCAAAGTCTGCTAGCCAGCCCATCCAGAGCTCCAAAGTCCAAACCCAAGGCGAAGCAAGGCGCGGCGAGGGAGAGGCCATGGATCCCGACTCAGTTGCCAGGGCGTTCGTGGAGTACTACTACCAGACCTTCGACTCTAACCGCGCCGGGCTGGCGGGGCTGTACCAGGACGGCTCCATGCTCACTTTCGAGGGCGAGAAGTTCCAGGGCGCCGCCGCCATCGCCGGCAAGATCGAATCCCTCCCCTTCCAGCAGTGCAAGCACACGATCTTCAACGTGGACTGCCAGCCCGTGATGCCCCAGGGTCTCCTCGTCTTCGTCTTCGGCAGCATCGTCACTGACAACCATGAGCACCCCTTGAAGTTCTCCCAGGTCTGCCCCCCCCCCCACAAATATTTGTTGATTACTGTCTGATATGCCCTTAGTTCTTACTATCATGATGGTTAGGTTCGGTCAATACTTAAGCCTAGCCTCATGTAATCAGCAGATGCACTAGATTGATTACTATAGTTGGGTAGTACTGCTGTTTCTTTGGGGCTCGAGCTTTATGTCAGACATGTGAAACAAAAAAAACTGTGAATTGCGACATTTAGAACTCTGTCTCGGGCCTGTGTCGTATTTTTTATCATCCTTGGGATCTCCAATTGGTAGTTCTTTTGGAGGAAATTGCAGATTCCACCACACTCATGCCATTCCCTTGCGGAAACCACCTGGTTTACATATTTTTTGCACTCTCCACCAGGTTTACGTCTAATCCGTTGCAACCTACACTAAACACACTATTGACAGCAAAATTTAACCCTAACCAGCCCATCAATATGAGTCTAAGCTACGTCACACTTTCTCGGCATGACAAATTGTTTTTGACATGGATAAAATGACAGTTGAGAAGAAGATATATTTTTAAAACGAGACAAAGATTTGTTATTTTCATTAATTAAGAATAAAAAAGCGTTGACTGATTAATTAGCAGGAAACTGGCCAAAAGACGGAACAAACACTCTCGCCCACCGTCATGGAGTACGACCATCGCGAGGGCACACACAGCCACCGGCTCCCAGTTCCGATGACCCATGCACGTGGCCCGACACACTCGCCAACGCCCGCACCCTCCCCTACTGAAACCAGGATGGCGGTGCGCGACCCCACCGTCGCCCATCCGGACAAGGGAATTAATACTGGCGAGTGTGTCGGGCCACGTGCATGGGTCACGGTAACTAAGAGCCGGTTGTTGTGTGTGCCCTCGCGACAGTCGTACTGCATGATTGTGGGCGAGAGTGTTTCTTTTGGCTTTTGGTCAGTTTCCTGCCAATTAATCAGTCAACTTTTTTTATTCTTAATTAATGAAAATGACAAATCTTTTGTCTCGTTTTAAAAATATATCGTCTTCTCAGTTGTCATTTTATCCATGTCAAAAAAAAGTTGTCATTCTGAAAAGTGTGATGTAGTTTATACTCATGTTGATGGGTGGTTATTGTCAAATCTTGCTGTCAATACTGTGTTTAGACTAGGTTGCAACGGATTAGACATAAACCTGATAGAGAGTGCAACAAATCTGTAAACCTGGTGGTTTCCGCAACGAAATGGCATGAGGATGGTGGAATGTGCAATTTCCTCAGTTCTTTTGTTTCCTATCAATGTTGTCAGATTTCCTTGAAGTAGTGCACGGGTAGTTGTTCATCGTTCTGCTGATGCTTAGTTAAGTGGAGGTCCACGATGTAGATGCATGCCCTCATCTGCAGGATGATCGAATAAGAGTAAGTTAGCTAATAGCTCTCAAGCGCCAGGACGTGAGGGAGTCAAGAAATCTGTGGTTTTCCTGCCGCCATCGAGTCGTGCCATGGTCGTAGTATGGAAAGATCGGTTTGCAGGAGATTAGCTTAGGTAGACTAGGGTTTTTGGTGGTGGCATATGCGGGTAATTTTTTCTACTTTAATTATCCAGTGTAACTTTCAAACACATATTATACTTTTAATATATAATAGATTTTGAGTCTGAAGGGCTATTATATATGGACTAATATAATGGATAGTGTGGTACTGATCATGCTATTTTGTTATTGCTTTAAGCCGTGTCATCTCTAGGACTGCTGTGAAGTATGATTTGATTTTTCTGTTGGTTCATCTGATCAGTGTTGTATCTCGAAGTTTGATCTTTCATTTGTTTTTTTTTGTCTCAGTCTTTCTCAGTCACTGAATTTGTTGATGTGTAGTAATTGTGTCGTTACCGAATACCGATGGGCCACCGTTTCGTGCTGAGAATAGATGCTTTACTTTTTTTTTTCTCTTGTGCACTTGATTGTGAGGCACTGGGAGTTACAAAAGTTGATTATCAGAATGGTGTGGTGTTTATCGTCAAAAAAAAAGAAGAATGGTGTGGTGTACCAACGCGCTGTTTCTGTTGTAGGTTTCACTGATTTCCGTTTCAGATTTTACTTCACCATGCACTTATAATCAGGTGGTTGGTTAGAAAAAATGAACGGATTTATTCTTAAGTTGACTAAACTGTTTCTGAATGCACGATGCACATATATACAATGTCAGAATCTCAACTGTTATCTTTCAACAGTGTACATATTGTATTGTTTAGGCTATGCAAAGCTTCGTGGTAATAAATACATGAACATTTGTATTTGTATTTTGTAGTTTCACTTTTCAGATACAGTCAAGCTCTTGGTCATAGGATTAGATGATACCTGAGGGTCCTTTCAAATAAAATAATTTGTAATTCAGATCTCATCTTGGCCTCCACTTTCATGTTTTATATTTTGTAGCATTTGTAGAACAGTTCGGCACTTAGATGGTTATTGATTACCTTGACTTATGACTGATCTTTAGAATGGTGTGCTCTTAAATTCACATCCAGGTCCATGTATTCACTCTCTGTTTGCATAATAAATATTATGATGGTTTTTATTTCTGACGGGAGACCCGTGTCTCAATGGATTGAGAGTCCATGGAGATATGTTGTGTTTTTTCTGATCTTATGTGAAATTATCTCAGCTGATGGCCATATGAGAATGTGTAGTGTTCTCTAACATTGTGATCCACTGTATTTGCAGACGTTCCATTTGCTGCCAGCTGGAGGGACCTTCTATGTGCAGAACGAAATGTTCCGGCTGATCATCTCTGAAATGCAGCAGCGCCGCGTGGATTGCCTTCTTGCTGGCTATTTGCTGGTTCCTCTAAGTGAAATGTGATGTAATGGTTCCATTTCAGAAGAATGGGTTGATTCCGTCTCTGTGTTTGGTTGGAGCTAAAATTGGAATGGAATGATTATACTCGTGTCTTTGGTTGGAGAGTTGAAATTGAGGGAATTTGGTTTAGCCCTCCTCTTAATACACAGGTGGTGATATTTTTTTTATGAACAGGTGAGGGCACCAAAGTGCCCAAATTCATTAGCTCAAAAGCAGAGTACATAAATGATAACAATGCCCTGAGTGTTTTTAGATTGAAAGTATTGCAAAACGGGGGCAACATATGTTGTTGTGAGCTGGGTTCCTGCAAGAACTAATAGGCGCGATGTCTTGATGGGCACATGTGGTGATATTATTTCCCATATCAACTAACTTTCACTGCTAAGACAACAATGATCAACTAACAATTGGATAGAAATATATGTTTGAGAATGAAAGACTCAGAATGAATCTGTGATTGTATTGATGATAGAGTTGGGTATTTATAGGTCCCCAACAGATGCATACAAAGGTCGGTTACAAGGTCCGCGTCCCCTCGGAGGGAGGGACGCAACGTTTGGACAAAAGCAACTGCCAAGTTTGCTTAGGATCTAAGCTAATATCTAACTGCCTAGTTAGCCTAATTTCTAAGCTAATTTATTCCTAACACCCCCTTGGACAAGCGCAAATCCTTGAAAATCTCTTGTATAATCTTCGGATCTTCTTGCATAGTCTATAGAGTGTTCTTGTGTATCCGTGAGGTTGTCCTTGTTAAAACAATGTCCTTTGTAGATTCTATCATCTTGAAATTATTCATCTTTAGAATCTCTCCTCTAAAAACCATGTGGGAAAAAATATGAGGAGAGTTGTATTTGATATGTTGTTGAAACTCCTTTAAACTCTGTGGGGAAAATAAGCAGAAAAAAGATACAACATACAATGATTATTGTCTCATTGACAACTCATATGAGAAAAACCTTGATAGGAAAAATCTCATTAGTGAGTTTAGAGATCAATAAATATGCCTTATATACTTCCTTTAAAAACCCAGTGGGAAAAAAATAGAAAGTATGACATATGAAAATATATTGCCTCATTTAGCACCTTATATGATAACCTTGAGAGTAAACTCATAAAGTGAAAAGGAGTGCAATATGATGTGCCACTGAAAACTCCTCTAAAACCCAGTGGGAAAAATAATAAGGAGAAAGTGAAATGGCATATCTGAACACTTGTATTTATATTGTCTCATTAAAAACTTTTTATGAGAAACCATGAGGGAAAAACTCATCAAGGGAAAAAGAGTACAATATATATGATTTGAGGATCATCGATGGGTTATGACATGGAAGTTTACTCCCCCAGAACTTTGCAGATCTCAATTAGTTTCTTGCAACATTGTTCTCTATATAACCCATAATGCATTTGAGCAATACAAGTGGTATTATCTTGATAGATAATGGTAGGTGATTCTGTTGAATCTTAATCACATAAGTTTGAATGTGATATCATTCTGTGAAGCCATATATTTTTATGATGCTTCATATAAAGTGATTATTCAGAATGATTAGTGATAGTAGACACTGGAGTCTATTTTGAAGACTTTTCTTAATAAGATCTTCCACTAAAATCAGTCATTGATATGGCATTTTTGGGATCAAATAATTATAGCCAATAAATGTATATCACACAATGGTCAATTCTTGATGTTCCCGAGGGATTTAATCAAGATCTTTAGTGCCTTGAAGATATCAAAACATATTACTTACACAACCATTTAGTTGTATTTAGCACTTTAACTAAACTGACAACAAAAATATTGCCACATGTGATGTAGTTCGAAATGATGGTATTGAGATATGGAACTAGAGGTCCCCATACCAATTCATCATTTATACTATGTGCAAAATGAGTTTGCATCCCTGTTAGAGATAGTATGACCATATGTGTCTTTGATATGATTTATTCATATTTAATTTCTACCATATTTTTATGGATATGTGAAGACTGATAGATATGTATTCCTAAGGGAATATGCTCAAGTTATGAACTTGAATAACATTTGGTTTCATCCAAATATCCGTCTTGATAAGATTGCGAGCACCTTTCATGTAAGACTTTGATGATAAAATCATCGACATATACAAAGGTCATGTAGAATCCAGTGAGGGATTTTATTAATGACTACATGCAATCATTATCTGAGTTATTCTTTCGAAGAAAGAACTCTCATAGTCGATTGTACCACACAATGTTTTGACTATTTTAAGTCATGGAGTGACTTTTGACGTTTTACACAATATATGTTGCGATTTGTTTTTATATTCAGATTTTTAAGCCTTTTGGGGACTTATAGATATCTGAATTGGATGATTCATATGAGTATGTCATCACCGTGTCAATCAACTGCATGGATAGTTTATTTGTACTGCCAATAATATTGATATCGAAACATAATTCCACTTATACCAAGAGGGTATCTTACATCATAATCGATGTCGGGTCTCTGCGTGAACCCTTGTGCTACAAGCCTCGCCATTTCACCACCTCATCGTTTACGTTATGAACGAAAAGTCAGTTGTCTTCCAAAAGGGAAGATAATTATGAGGAGAATGTATTACTGTGGTAAATACCTCTATTTTGTTAAGCGAGTGCTATTCTTATTTAATTGCCTCCTTCTAGTTGAACCAATATATGAGTGCATGAGGCACTCTACCATGGATTTTGGTTCAGGGCCCTAAAGGTTTTAGCAATTTAAGAATAAATATTTGTCGACAAATGTAGTCTTTATGTTATATGATTCTGTTGAATCAACGAAAATTGTGGAAATAATATTTACATCTTTTAACTCCTCGTGATTCCCATAACAATGGAGTCAAGGTGTTTCGATGTCCCAACACTTAAAAATTGTGTGCACATATATGTTGGGTTTGGATGATGAGCATCCGTATGTGTTATTCAACTTGAGGTTGAACTACATTTACTAGTCGAGGATATAATTTCCTCTT
The DNA here is from genome assembly GCA_947311845.1 of Poa pratensis. Lineage (NCBI taxonomy): Eukaryota > Viridiplantae > Streptophyta > Magnoliopsida > Poales > Poaceae > Poa > Poa pratensis. The sequence goes on along the minus strand of CAMZMU010000070.1, from coordinate 26,326,191 downwards.
ATTCCGCGGATACATATGAGAACTCATTTCTCATGTGACCATGTTTCTCCCCCTTTTGCTCTCATTTGGGAGAATAGTGGTTGTATGAGATACTTCCACTTTGTATGGCACATTGCATGCATGCATAATATGATTTCATGACGTCTTTGTCATAAGTAAATGTATGTGGCAGATTTGCAATGTGTTGCAAATATATTGAACTTTATGTACAGATTTTAAGTACGTGAATAGAAGGATGAATGTCTATGACATTTCTAATTTATCGGCATTCTTTGTGGTATGAATGTCCCCCTAATGCCGAAAATATCCTTATTTTAGTGTAGTCAGCGTATGGGCTATAATCAATTCCCTTGATAGGGGTTGATATATTTATAATTGATGGATAAATAAATAGTAATACCTCACATAGATCCCAAATTTAATGTGAGGGCCCGTTAATGTACGCCGGGTGGTGAAATCGGTATATTACGACATCGCAGATGGAAATACTTGTTTGATTTCCACGTACTAACTGCAAGGGGAAGCAGTATGATATGCAGTTGATATGATCTAGAATAGATTTGCTGCGTGTAAGACCGCATGTCTCCAACAAGATGTTGGTATATTAAATTCTGTAGAAGTGGTCATTTAATTAGATTTGATTCTTTTGATAAAGAATTTATTTACACCATTTTGGACATGTACATGAGGTACTTGATAAAATCATAAATGCTCGCGAAAACGACATTCAAATGATATAATCCATATGCTAGAATAATCTGCTTATATTTGATAATTTGAGAAATTAATTTAGTAAAATCATGGGTTCATGGAGATTAGAGACTCACATAAGGGCATCTATTAGATGTTCATAAATACCATGAATATATGTCTCAAAATGGTTGAGTAGTCTATATATAGCTTCTTGAATGTGTTCAAGAATTTGAGTGGTCACTTTATTAATTTTTAAGGTGAGAGAGCCTTAAAATTTATTTACTTATTCTCATGGCACATTTAGTGCACAAAAAGTCTGATGACTTGAGAATTTTTCTAATTTTAAGGTGTGACCTACAGAATTGTCAATGACTTTCCGTAACATCCCTATTTAAGGGTGACCAAGGCGAACATGCCAAATCTTCAATCTATGAAGATACGGAAAATTATTTGGACGCAACAAAGTTTAGTATGAAACTTTATTCATACATTCATATCATGTCTGAGGAACATGATATACTGGACAACATACCTCATGTAGTGGTATGGTTATAGGCTGATGCATGGGATAGTTGTGAGACTAAGCAAGGTCTCCAAAATATCTTGGGGATTTTATTCCACAAGAAATCTATAATTCTGAAGGAGTGATTTCCTTTTCCCATTGAACTCACATTAATTATTGAATTATGTGGTATAACCAAACGAAATGCTTGAAAGCATTCATACGTATAATGGTTCGTACAAAAATATATTTGATAATCTTGATAGTTATATGATGCATGTAAAATGCATACATGAACTTTGCATTATTTTTACTTATATTCCAGTCATATTTGCATCATATAAGGGCTATATCACATTTTTATATTGATTTTGGGAATATTTAATATGTTTCCTATTTTTTATGCAATTAACCCTGCGCAGGCAGAAAACCCTATTTCTATATTTTAATGTTTCAGGGACCCAAACGACGTCCAAATGACCTGGAAATTTACGAGCATCATTTTTTGGAAGGAACAAAGCGTGGGAGCGAAGGAAGCAAACAAGCGGAGGCCCGAGGGCCAAAAGAGGTGGGCCCACGCAGCCTATGTACCTGGCCGCGTGGGACCCCTCCAATTGGGCCTCGGAGCTCCGCTGCCGTCGATCTTTCCTCCACCGACTCTGTTTTGACCTAAAAATGCCTATAAAAATAGTCCACCGACGTTCTCTGGAAGGAGCGCCGCAGAAACACCGAAACAGAGGCCTGGAGCTGCAGATTGGAGGGGGAAAACTCCGGCGGGGCGCTGCCGGCGTGGTCTCCATCTTCTCCAACGACTTCTCCACCGTCTCCATGATGAAGAGGGAGTAGTCCACCTCTGGACTATGGGTTTGTGGAAGTAACTTATGTATCTCTCTCTCTCGAGCTTCACTAATTAGTACCGTATGAGCTGCTGAATATGATTACGGTCATCTATGTAATACCTTTGTGGTGGATCTTTTTATGAGTTAATATATGTTTGAGATTGCAATGGTTTTGTTTCAGTTATGAAAGTAGATGCATATTATGTACCCCGTTCTTATTTACTTGTTATGATCAAGCATGTTTATGAGAGCGTGTGAGGGGGAACGTGTGCATTAGTTGGAGTAACGGGGGGGGTGGCTAGTGCAGTGAACGTGAGAGAAAGTTCTGCGATCCACTTGGGTATCTTTACCTTACTTTGTTGCCTCACTAGGGATAAAAAGAAATACCATGCTACCGGAGATGTGGGTGTGACCATTGCCACTTCCTCCATGACTAGATCTAGCATGTTCTTATTTTAACTTCATGTCATGATACTTATTGCTATACTCTGAGTTATCTTAATTACTGAGGTGTTATGATTTAGTTCGCATCTTGGTGGAGTATAAGAGAGACTAATAACCAAAAGGTCTCTATGTTAGGACGTGATGCCCATATAATTATAACTTGTCATTAAATATTTGTGTTGCAATCTCATATGTCAATTCTAGTGTTCCATTGTCTACCACTTTATTAAAGAGAGAGTGCATTTGTGAAACCATGAACCCGGTCCATTTTTAATCAAAGAAACACCTTTCCAACAACTTTTACCACTTTACCATTTTCTGCCATTTAAAAATCCGAAAATACAAAAACACTTTTACATATTGCATTCATCATAAAAAAACCCAAAAATATCATTTATCATTGCTACCACCATCTTGCATATTTATTTACCACCATTGCATATTTATTTCTTGTTTGCATTGCATATTATCTTGATATCATTCTCACACCTTGTGCTTGACAACCACTAGGTGAGGTTGAGGACCAAAACATTTACTTTGTTTTGTAGGTAACCAAAAGAAGGATAGGAAAGATAAATCTTCACTACTGATTCCCCGAGAGTTCGATATTAAACCCTCGAGTCACCCTCGTGGGGAAAACACGTCTTCCACTTACTACACACACTGCACTTGGAGTCTCAACCTAACCCATTTACTTTTCACGCAGGTAACTACGTGAAGGGCCATCAAGAGTGTTTTCTCGCGTTGTTGCAGGGGATGATACGAAGCTTCCTGCAGAATATTTTTCCCATCAACTCCACGCCATCAAGACTATTTTCTGGCGCCGTTGCCGGGGAATCATTGCTGAAAGGTTTATCCAAGGGTCCCCTGCACTAGCTCTGTTTTCTGGTGCCGGATTTATCCAAGGATATCTCACCAAGTCAACTTCATCACCAACTTGTGCTAACACCTAAGCTTGGGGAGGTTGCACCTACGTGAGCATCATCTTATCCATCTTTACCTTCAAAGCAATTTATCTTGTTTTGTCATTGTCTTGCATATTTATTTTAGTTTTGCATAAAAAATTAAAAAAACACATAAAACTTGCAATCATGGTTCTGGGAAACAAACAAGGAGTGAGTCCTCCATTGAATTCGGTTTCTAATTTTAAAAATATCATGGAGAAACATTAAAAGATGCTTGGGTAAGAATTAATAGGATGCACTATGAAGATCCTACACCTTGTGAAGATGAAAAGCTAAACCTTTACTTCTATTATGGAATAGACCCTTGGTACCAAAATGCTTTAGATGGGGCTACAGGGGGAAGTTTTGTGTTGTCAACACCACCTTGTGCAGCCATGACACTTAGAAGAATCTTTGGTAGCTTTGTGGGTAGCAAGAAAAAGTTGGAGGACACCGCGTAGCACTTGCATTATCCAAAGATAAATTTGAAACTAAGTTAGAGAAGCTACCAAGTAAAGAGGATTTTGAACAACTAGTATCTTATTCTGAAAACATTATTCCCAAGATAAACAATGAATTAGTTAATGTCATGCATAAACTAAGATTATGTGAGAAGGAATTTCTTGAAAAAGATGTTTACCTCAATAGAATTGAGGAAAAGCTGGTTTGTGTTAGTGATTCAATAAGAAAAGACTCATCATTTAAACATGTGAAAGAAGTTCCTGTTAAGCAACAAGCTTGGGTTAAAAGAAAAGAAAGTTGAAGAAGTTAAAATGCTTAGTGAAGTCAAGGAACCATTGCTTGACTTAGGGAATTGTAGCTTGCATGAATTAATATCTATCTTACAAAAATTTGCAAGTGATCCTTCCATCAACTATAACCAAGCTGGTTTTGGTTCTTATATTGCTAATCATGTCTTAAAGAAAAGATTGCTAGGTACAACCAAGAGGCTATGATACCACCTAAGCTTGGGGATGTATGGATTCCCAAAGTCCTAGTAACCATTGGAAAAGAGACACACCATGCTATACTTGATCTAGGATCTAGTGTCTCTGTTTTATCTAAAGAACTATATGAAGTACTTGAATTGAAAAATCTTGAAAAATGCTCTATTGAACTTGCACTTGCTGATGATTCCATTAAACATGCTTTAGGAAAAGTAAGTGATGTTATGGTAGAGTTACATATGACATTTGTGCCTGTTGATTTTCTAATCATGGATATGGGGAATAAAACCTCTAGTCCAATTATTCTTGGAAGACCTTTTCTTCGTACTACAGGTGCTATCATTGATTCAAAAGAAGGGAATGTGAAGTTTCAGTTTCCACACAAGAAGTGCATGGAACACTTCCCAAGGAAGAGGGACACACATCGTTCAAGCTCCCTCATGAGCTTCGTCCACAATAAACATCAAGTAAGAAGCCTAGCTATATGGCTATAAAGAAAGCGCTTTACGGGAGGCAACCCGGTTGTTTTTATTTGTGATTTTCTTTGTGTCCTCTTGCTGTAACAAGAGACTTAGTGTTTAGTTTAGTTTCTGGAATTTTTAATAAAGTGCCAAGTTTTACTCATTTTGGTTGAAAAGTTGCTTATAGCGTTCGGAGATTTTATTCCTGCACGAATCTGTGCACGGTATGATTTTTAATTCTTATTCTGTAACTCCGAATGAGCTCATATTTAAACTGTAGTGCAACTTTTCATCCTCTGTATGCATGAATTTTTCGGAATTTTCGACAAAGTTAAGTAGGGTAGAAAAATACGTTTAGCTGCTGCTGTTTTTCTGGACAGATTCTGTCCCATTTTGTTTGATGCATGCTTAGAACTTTTAACTTGAATCTTTTTGATCCAATTGAGTTTATGAGTAGGCATACAACATTATACATTTCTGGACATTCATATGAATTTTTGTCTAAGGATTATATGCAGCAAGAAATCTATTTGTTTATCACTACTAATGTGCCCCACAGAAAAAGAAATGGGAGAAACGGTGTTTTGAAGTTTTTTCACAGGGATTAGAGGAGATGCACCAAGAGCTATCCAAGGATGGTGAAGACCATAAGCTTGGGGATGTGAAGACAACCCCACTGGACCTACACACTCTCGGTTTGCACACGTCTAACTTCTGTTTTTCGATCGAAACACTTTATCGCATAAACTTGGAGCGTCTTTTTGTTTGTTTAGGTTAGATTTTTATTTTGTGAGACCACCACACTATCATTTATATATGAGAGAGCTACTGGAAATTTGGGTTGAATTATGTTGGATGCTATTATAAGATTGGGAAAAGGGATGTTGAGTTAATTTTAAAAGATACATATATTGCATGATTCATGAGCTTGTTAATGAGTAATAATTTGCAAATATTTTATCAAGAGCTATCTTTTATTCATGTTTTGATGCTAAATGTTATTTACCTTGTTTTAACATGGATTAGTTAGTTCTATGGACACTCATGCATGCATTTAGATGGTCAACTTTCTCCCTCTTGCTAGCCCAAAAATTCCAACAAGCAAAAACTTGTTTCCAACACCTTCAACCAAAGTTTTTCCAGTGAGTCCACCATATCTACCTATTAGCTTTATGCTATTCCGAGTATGTTTATCATGATATTTGTGTTATCTATACCTCTGAATGAAAATGCTTATGTTGTTAATTGTTGTGGGAAAAGTTGGTTATATAGCTCTCTCGAACTTGATGCACACTTTACTTTCATTGCATAAATAAAATATGACCCATTGTGATTAAAATTATGATGTTGTGGACTTGACAAATGTCTTTGGTTGAGAGTTAGCTCATATGTGCTGTCACATGGCAAGCTTTCAACATTGCACTTCATCTCATTTAGTTGATATCATGTACTTTTGTTTATGGATGCTTACCATGGGTGAAATAAATGTGGAAATGAAGTGAGTTTAAATGAGTTTGTATAAATGGTTAGAGAGACGCCTGGGCCGCTAATCTAAGCCATGCATCATTCATGGTGGAAATTTACTTACATGCTATGGTGAACCTTCTGTGATACACCTTACAATAAAAAGCTATCCAATGGTAAATAAAAAGGGTGTTGAGATTGTTCATTTGTTTGTTTGTCTTGTCATTTTGATATGGGCTTGTTCCATATCCTGGGACAAGAGGTACCCCAGTTGACGCTCTTAATGATACTATTATTACTTACAATGATATTTAACTTGAACTTGCTTTGTTTCCAAGTTGAGTAACACATGGAGTAGGTACTTGTATTCAAGGGGCATGAGACTTTCAACCTGTACTTTGTCAAGCACACTACTCGTATTGCTTTCACTTTAAACTTAATCATTCAAGATGCTATGATAGGGGAATGAGAGCTTGACACCAAGGATTACCATATTACAATCATTGACTTAAGTAGAGAAGTTCAGAAGTTAGATGAAATTTATTCATGCTTTACCTCTACTCATATATATATCTTTCCAAAGTGTCCACCTTTTATATTCAGATTTTCATCAATACTCTATGACCATTGTAGGATGTTCTTACTTATTATTATGCATACATGTGGTCCATAGTACTTCTTCTCTTATGTTACACTTTGTGAATTATCATTGAACATCCTTGCATTGAATACTTGATATCACTTCATAAACTATCTTGCATATTGCTACTCCTTTTAAGAATGAATCATTTGACTCTATGTAGCAATAGTAATCATCTTTGATATCCATTGATAGTATTAAATTGCAAAGTCCATGTTAGTTTTATCACCTTCATACTCGAGGACGAGTATAGGTTAAGCTTGGGGATGTTGATGCATGTAAAATGCATACATGAACTTTGCATTATTTTACTTATATTCCAGTCATATTTGCATCATATAAGGGTTATATCACTGTTTTATAATGATTTTGGGAATATTTGATATGTTTCCTATTTTTATGGAATTAACCCTGCGCAGGCAGAAAACCCTATTTCTATATTTTAATGTTTCAGGGACCCAAACGACGTCCAAATGACCTGGAAATTTACGAGCATCATTTTTGGAAGGAACAAAGCGTGGGAGCGAAGGAAGCAAACAAGCGGAGGCCCGAGGGCCAAAGAGGTGGGCCCACGCGGCCCTGTACCTGGCCGCGTGGGACCCCCCTTGGCCTCGGAGCTCCGTTGCCGTCGATCTTTCCTCCACCGACTCCGTTTTGACCTAAAAAGCCTATAAAAATAGTCCCCCGACGTTCTCTGGAAGGAGCGCCGCAGAAACACAGAAACACCGAAACAGAGACCTGGAGCTGCAGATTGGAGGGGGAAAACTCCGGCGGGGCGCTGCCGGCGTGGTCTCCATCTTCTCCAACGACTTCTCCACCGTCTCCATGATGAAGAGGGAGTAGTCCACCTCTGGACTATGGGTTTGTGGAAGTAACTTATGTATCTCTCTCTCGAGCTTCACTAATTAGTACCGTATGAGCTGCTGAACATGATTACGGTCATCTATGTAATACCTTTGTGGTGGATCTTTTTATGAGTTAATATATGTTTGAGATTGCAATGGTTTTGTTTCAGTTATGAAAGTAGATGCATATTATGTACCCCGTTCTTATTTACTTGTTATGATCAAGCATGTTTATGAGAGCGTGTGAGGGGGAACGTGTGCATTAGTTGGAGTAACGGGGGGTGGCTAGTGCAGTGAACGTGAGAGAAAGTTCTGCGATCCACTTGGGTATTTTACCTTACTTTGTTGCCTCACTAGGGATAAAAAAAATACCATGCTACCGGAGATGTGGGTGTGACCATTGCCACTTCTCCATGACTAGATCTAGCATGTTCTTATTTTAACTTCATGTCATGATACTTATTGCTATACTCTGAGTTATCTTAATTACTGAGGTGTTATGATTTAGTTCGCATCTTGGTGGAGTATAAGAGAGACTAATAACCAAAAGGTCTCTATGTTAGGACGTGATGCCCATATAATTATAACTTGTCATTAAACTGTTGTGTTGCAATCTCATATGTCAACTCTAGTGTTCCATTGTCTACCACTTTATTAAAGAGAGAGTGCATTTGTGAAACCATGAACCCCGGTCCATTTTTAATCATAAGAAACACCTTTCCAACACTTTTACCACTTTTCCATTTTCTGCCATTTAAAAATCCGAAAATACAAAAACACTTTTACATCTTGCATTCATCATAAAAACCCAAAAATATCATTTATCATTGCTACCACCATCCTTGCATATTTATTTACCACCATTGCATATTTATTTCTTGTTTGCATTGCATATTATCTTGATATCATTCTCACACCTTGTGCTTGACAACCACTAGGTGAGGTTGAGGACCAAAACATTTACTTTGTTTTGTAGGTAACCAAAAGAAGGATAGGAAAGATAAATCTTCACTACTGATTCCCCGAGAGTTCGATATTAAACCCTCGAGTCACCCTCGTGGGGAAAACACGTCTTCCACTTACTACACACTCTGCACTTGGAGTCTCAACCTAACCCATTTACTTTTCACGCAGGTAACTACGTGAAGGGCCATCAAGAGTGCTTTCTGGCGCTGTTGCAGGGGAAGATACGAAGCTTCCTGCAGAATATTTTTCCCGTCAACTCCACGCCATCATTATCTTATCACTTTTGTCCAGTCATTATGATTCTACTTGTCTTTTTACCTACACTTTACATTTATTTCTCGTGGTTCTTTCCAAGACCATTGAGATTCTTAGTATTTGAGTACTATGAATTTCAGGTAAGGGCATGCAACCTGTAGGGTGTATATGATGATTCTTAATAAGAAGAATAGGAATAGTATATTCTTACCCTGAAATGGATATGACAATGTTGATGCACTGTCATCAAAAGAGGATGTAAAGTGATTTCTACGTTTTGGATCAGATCATTTCTTTTTATTCTTTAGCTCTTTGATCACAAATTATCAACTTGGAGTTGATTCTATAGACAAACAGAATTATAAGCTGCAATGGACTAGAAGTCCAACAAAATAAATGGGTGAATATTCACTTTGTGTTTATGCAGCATATATCTCCTTGATGGAGGTTGAGGAAAATGAAAATTTATCCAATTTTCTCTCATCTAATGTGAGTTCATGAATTCTTTTGTGGAAATGTCAGCCTTGTCCTACATGAGATGATCATGCAATTCATTTACCGTGATAGTAAATAAAAATAAAAATGCTTCGACTGAGCATGTTTATGATCAAGATGATTCCTTAATGACCATAATGTAGACATTTAATGTTGAGACATTAAATGATATTTCTATCGATGCTTTGGACTTCATTCCTAGAGGGATGGGTCATGTTACATTCACCACCAAAACATAGATATGTATTTTTGACATTGGTTAGTCATGGTGAAGAAAAACCATCACCATATGATGTAGAACCTATTTCATTGGCAATTTTATCTCATATGCTTATGAGAATTTTGCAAGAAAAAGTTAATTTCAATTGATATTGTACCATAAATATATGTCATGGGTATTGCACAATGCAACAACATTAAACATATAGAAAGTCCGATGACATATATTCCGAAAAGTAAGCAAATGCTTTTTTTGTTGCCTTCGGTAATTTTCAGAAAACACATGATTAGACCGCATATATACTTGGTCAGAGGACCTAAATAGACGGTCAAGAGACTGAATTCAACTACAACAATGAACGTGCAGATTTAATTGCAAGTTGCATAATCTGGTACACGAAATTGAACCAAGCCAAGGGCTATCCTGCATAATTAAGTAAGACTGTGGTCTTAATTGTAAATGCAGGGGTTTATGTGTGTCTAAAATAGAAATGAAGGACTAAAATACAAAAGCTCGAAGGGATAAGGTTCCATCGTCTTCTCTGCGCACATGAATCAATCGATTCATTTGTAGATAGCTTTATACAGAGAGAAAAAGAAATCCACCGTCACTGTAGGTTCGTGTATGCCGAAGGGCGCCGCTTTGCGACTGAGAGTTCACGCCGGAGGTCGCTGCGTCGCTACAGTTCGTCAGGCCAGGCGCCGAAAGGCGTCGTGCTTGTTTCGAGATTTCTGCGTGTAGCGTCCTCCGTGTCGTGAGGAACCAGGCTGAGGGCCGTGGCCATGGGCTCCGCCGCGCCGAAGTCCTCGGGCTGCGCCTCCGTTGGAGGTCTTGGTCGCGCACTGGCCGGATTCGCAGCCGCGTGGTGCGCCGGCCGTCGGACGCCACTGCCGCCGCGCTTAGGCAGACGCGCTGTCGCAAGGAGAGGAGTAGCTTCGGGGTCGAGGACCGCCGCGTGTGCTGCGACCTGCCACAATTTCGAGGCTGGGAACCGGGCGCTAGGCTCGCCGCAAGGACGCGCCGATGCGGTGTCCTGCCGGTCGCCGCCCCTGTTTCCGGTTGATGGGGCTGCGTCGGCCGCAGTGTGTGCCGCCGTTACGGACACGCCGCCGGCCGTTTCCTCCACAGCGGCCGTGGTTTGAGTGCGTCAGGGCCGAGGGGCACCCAGTGGCGGAACCAGGAAATACACATAGGGGGGGCCGAGACTGAGCACAAAGCTAAAATGAAAAAAAAAAGTATATATTATATAGATTGTTACCTAGATTTTAACCTTTTGAAGCAAAATTAGACCATCATACGACATCAAACGTTGGACACAACTAAATCTCAATCGGTTGTGAATTAACATGGAGGGAAAAATAGCGGTGAACTTTTTAACATGGAGGAAAAAGTAGTTGTGAACTTTTTAACATGGAGGAAAAAATAGCTGTGAACTAATTCTGGGGACTTGGTCGCTTGGGTACTCTGAATATTGAAGCATAGAGAGGGTTGAGAAACAACGGGAAAAACAAAAGCACATGCACATGCAATGCACCGTGCAGACTGTGGCTAAAGTAACTGAGAGAAAAGTCAGCTTCACATCTCTGAATGGATCTTCTGTGAGCAGCGTATCTACACTTTCGTGTTTTACGTATGGATTTGGAATAGCACACATAGTTAATGCATAACTAATCGCGGGTGTTGCAAATTTTCTGCATGTTGGGGGGAGCCGTGGCCCCTGCTCGCCACCCCCTGGTTCCGCCAGTGGGGGCACCACGTGCACCACCGCAGCCAAGAGGGCTCGGCCACGGTGCCGATTGAGGAGAAGGTCGAGCACGCGGCGCATTGCCGGTGGTCTTCGCCGTGTAGAGCACGCGACGTGTCGCCGGAGGGCTATATATGCCGGGCGCGTCGACGAGGAGCAACGGCAGGGCCGTTGGCCGCCGGGTTGGTATGCCGGCCGGTGCCGCGTTTCCTTTATCTCTTTTTCTCGTCTCTCCACCGCCGGCTCTTTTTTTTCCGGTGGCCTTTAGCTCTCGCGGAGAGCAGTTCGCGTGATAACGTGTTTGAGAATAAAAGTCTCAAATGAATCTGTGATTGTATTGATGATAGAGTTGAGTATTTATAGGTCCCAACTGCATACAAAGATCGGTTACAAGGTTCGCGTCCCCTCGGAGGGAGGGACGCAACGTTTGGACAAAAGCAACTGCCAAGTTTGCTTAGGATCTAAGCTAATATCTACTCCCTCCGTTCCATTTTAATTGACTCACATATATCTACATATGGATGCATCTAGACACGTTTTAGTGTTATGTACATCCATATCTTTACTATTAAATGGGAGTTCGTAGGTTGGTACGTCCTCTTATTTTCTGCCATCGCCTGATCGCCTCGCGAGCGCGAGATGGGCCAAGCCCAGCAAAGCCTGTTGTCACTCGCGCTAACCAGCACGTCCCGTCCGAGACAGAATCCACGCCCAGGTTCCTTCTTCTCCGCCACGCCGCTACACAGTTGATCGGCGCCGCCTCCCTACCCCAGCACGCCGACGGCACAATCAGGTGAAGAAGATGGCCTCCGCCGCCGCCTCATGGTCACGATCTCCGCCGCGCCCGGCCGGGTCAGCATCGGGCAGATGGCGCACGCTCGCTCGCGTCCACGCTCCCCTCTCGTTCCCCTCCACTCCCTCTCCCTCTAGCTCGCTCAGGCTCGCTCGCCGTCGCGGACCTCTCCCTCTGGCTCGCCGTCGCCGCTCCCCGTCGATTCTGATGGCACCCCTATGCCTCTCAGTCTCTTACACCCGTGCGGAAGTTGGATGTCAAAGGTGGCGTTTTTTGCGCCGGCGACATGCTGCTAGGCGAGGAGGCGCTGGATCCTCGTTTCGGCGCTGGATCTTCGTTTGCTGGTGCCGGAGCAGTGTATCTGGACCGGCGGAGCAGCGAAGCGGCCCACTCAATTACTGCTTCCCTGCATTCGAAAGAATCTGCTACTCCATTAGCAATCTGCTGCTTGTAATTTAGAGGCAAACTTAATGCTTACTGGTGTTGTTTCCTTGCGCATTCTGAATTTTTTGATCGAGTGCGATCTGCTACTCCATTAGCAATCTGCTGCTTGTAATTTAGAGGCAAACTTAATGCTTACTGGTGTTGTTTCCTTGCGCTTTCTGAATTTTTTGATCGAGTGCGATTGACAACAATTTCTTGGTTAAGATACATTGCAATATGTTCACATTAGTTGAGGTGGTGGTCTGCATGTTGCTTTTGCATTTATCTTTATTCCTAAATGGAGCCAAAATAGCGATCATTTCATCTGAATTATTGTCCTCACTGGGAGACACTCTTAGTATCAGAATTTAGAGAATTCCTAGGTTGCCATGTAATGATGTGTTAGACTGTAGTCTGTTACAGGGAGAAAATCTGGTGAGCTCATTCAAGATTTACTACTACTTCAGCTCCAGTTTGCACTGGTTAATTAAGCCTGTACTTCAGCTCCAGCTGCCATAATTTCCTTTCTTGTTTAACTAAACTACTCCATGATCTTGTTTTATTTATGTTGAACCTTGCATCTTGAAATTAAGTCGCTCTGCTTGATGTTCTTATTATCTTCATGGTGCAGTTGGTATTGCTTGGAGACTCAGATGTTATTATTATATCTTCACGCAGCGGTGCCATGGCTCCGTGCGGTGGTATTCTCTCCTCTCCGCGAAAATTGGAGTACAGGTTCTGATTGAAAACTTAACTGAAACTAAATTGAAATTTAACTGATATTGGAGTATATAGGACTATAGGAGTATATAGCAGTAGCAGCTTGCATTATCTGTCTCTTAAAATTACACTTGATTTGTTATGTTACTTATACTCCTGAACTGAACTTATTTAAATGTATTAAAGGTATGTTCAGGTCTGTTGCTGCTGCTGCATGTTTAGGTTTGTTGTTGCTGTTGCTATATGATGCTGCTTATGCTCTACAGGAGATGTGCTGATTGACTCGCTTTGCTTCTGCTCTACAGGCGATCTGCTACTGCTGGGGCGGCGAGGAGAGGCTAGGCGAGGGAAGGCCCCCCTCCCCGGCGGCAGCAGATCGATCACAAGGGAAGGAGGGAGGTGCCTAGGCGAGGGAGAATACTATGATTTGTATGATTGTACATGCATTTCCATTGGTACCGTGGATGCATTTAGTTTTGTTGTCAGATTATGAGCGGAAAAGCTGACTCACTGTCGATTGATTCCTACTATTGAAAGCTAAATGAAATGTGGTGTAGTGTGTTGGCTAACTTATATCTAAATGGAGTAAGCTACTGCTATTCTCTCCTTCCGCGAAAATTGGAGTACAGGTTCTGATTGAAAACTTAACTGAAACTAAATTGAAATTTAACTGATATTGGAGTATATAGGACTATAGGAGTATATAGCAGTAGCAGCTTGCATTATCTGTCTCTGAAATTACACTTGATTTGTTATGTTACTTATACTCCTGAACTGAACTTATTTAAATGTATTAAAGGTATGTTCAGGTCTGTTGCTGCTGCTGCATGTTTAGGTTTGTTGTTGCTGTTGCTATATGCTGCTGCTTATGCTCGTGCTGATTGACTCACTTTGCTTCTGCTCTACAGGCGATCTGCTACTGCTGGGGCGGCGAGGAGAGGCTAGGCGAGGGAAGGCCCCCCTCCCCGGCGGCAGAAGATCGATCACAAGGGAAGGAGGGAGGTGCCTAGGCGAGGGAGAATACTATGATTTGTATGATTGTACATGCATTTCCATTGGTACCGTGGATGCATTTAGTTTTGTTGTCAGATTATGAGCGGAAAAGCTGACTCACTATCGATTGATTCCTACTATTGAAAGCTAAATGAAATATGGTGTAGTGTGTTGGCTAACTTATATCTAAAAGGAGTAAGCTACTGCTATTCTTGTTGTCAGACTACGAGCGGAAAGTCTGACTCACTGTCAATTTATTTCTACTATTCAAAGCTAAATGACATGTGGTTTAGTGTGTTGGCTAACTTATATTTAAAAGGAGTAAGCTACTGATATTCTTGTAAACTGTTTGTGATAACTAGGATTGTAAATATTCAGTGTATGAGTTTCTGGACTCTAAATTGAGTTATGCATATATATATTGACCAATAGCTTGACGGAAAAAATAATTTGTCAAGAGCCATACTCGAAGTGAATGATTTAATTATGTGCTTTCTCTGAATTTTCTTGAGCAGGAAGGATCTTGCGGGGGGAGTTGTGATTGCAGCATTGCTGTGGTCGCCCCACCAGCTCTGCTCCGCCCCTGACCATCTCAGCCCCGCCTTGGGTAGCCTCCGCCCCTCCCCGGTGACCTCTGGCCAGAGCAAGTCGCCGCCTCTCCTCCATCCCACCCGCAACTTTCTGATCTGTGCTATTTGTTGCCATGGATACATGGGAAAATCAGAGAAGTTCGGAGTTTCAATGTCACGGAGTGTTTCAACTCCGCTTCAGGATGTGCACTTATGCAACTTGGATTCTCAAAAAAGTTGAAGTTTGTGAGTCACCAGGCCGAGCAGCTCTTCTATTTTTTTTTCATTATTTTCCTGATTTGAGAATTGAGATGTGAGCTGAGTGTTCACACATGTACTTCTCTGTACAGATAGTGATGGCAGTTCTGCTATTAACGTTGATGGCCAAAAAATATTATTTTGCTGCTGTTGTTGCTACTACCGAAGAGGTCTATGTATTATGCAGTGTGATGATTTTTAGTCAGTGTTGTGTAGTTGATGCAGCGGTGTATTTTATCAGCGGATTGAGATATTATTGTAACTTCTTTTGACCATGAATCGTTCAATGTTATTGTACCTGCTTTTTTGGGAAGAAACTTGCAATACTTTGATGACCTTTCTTTCATTTGACATGTTCTCAAGTATAAAAGACACCTTTTTTTTTTTTAGAAAGCCCACGTATATTCAACATAGTACCATATACATCGTACACAGTACAAACACAGAACTGAAATACATACGCAGGGGAACAGAACTCGAGCAAACGCCAGCACCTTCACCGGCGGCGACGACGAAGACCACCGACCACCTTCTCACCACGGCCCCAGGGTGCCTCCAATGTTGAAGAAAGCCGCCGAGCCCACCCGCCGCACAGCGACGGAGATTATGCCGGTAAACGAGCACGGCCATCACCCTCCCGCACCAGCACCTCCACCTTGCCGCAGTCGTCTTCAATCCCGCCGCCGGCAGAAGCCGCGGACCTTGCCCTGATCTGAATTCCAGCCACCGGATCCGTCGCCACCACGGATCCGACGGGAGGCAGCCGAACTCGAGCACCGCACCGGGCCTCCTTATTTCTACTACAGTAATATTTAGTATTTTAGGACGTTCGTAAATTACTTTAGCAGTTCACATCTATGGTGAGCATAGCAGTAAACTACACAATATACTACATCACATTCTAGGGGCATTATAGACTTCCGCTGCAGGAGCCCATCGAAAAGATATATGTAGGTTTATCTTATGAGTCAAAATCGTGTATCACCGTCCCCGAACTTTATCACAAGATACAAAAATTGTATGAGCAAGCTGCTAAAATATTTTTTTTGGGTTGCTCCGTAGCAACACACGGGCATTTAGCTAGTCTAGATATATGTGAGTCAATTAAAATGGAACGGAGGGAGTAACTGCCTAGTTAGTCTAATTTCTAAGCTAATTTATTCCTAACAATATATACCAAAAATCAAAGCAAAATTGAAAAATACATATCGGCAGCAAGCCGCACAATCGAAAAGGAAGCTGGCTCAGTTCCATCAAAAAAAAAAAAAACAAGCAGAACAATACGCAATGAATTCTCGATGGGTGTAGGTGGAGATCGTGCATTATCGCCGCTGCTTGCCGCCGTAGCTTGCCGACGGACGGACGGATCCGCTGCTTGGCGCTGCGTCTGGCCGCATCTGCCTGCCCGCCGCCGCCGCTAGCCGACGGACAGACGGAGCCGCGCTTGGCGCTGCGTCTGGCCGCATCTGCTTGCCCGCCGCCGCCGCCTACTAGCCGGTCGGCCGCCGCCGCTACTCCTCTATGTTCTCCGGCAGTTGGCTCCTTTTCCTTTCCGCCACCGCCTTCAGGTTCCATAGCTTGCGCCGCCAGAGGTAGGAGAGACGACCTGGTTCCGTAGCCGCGCCGCCAGTTTTGTTTCCAGGTCAATAGAGATTTACGGCGGATTTAGCGCCAAGAAAGTGTAAATTCCTGATTCGGTGGAACGACTGCATTCCGGATCTAGTGGGAATATTCCCCTTTTCTAAACCGCTTCATCCTTACAAAACCTAAACTCCCGGCGATTCTTGGCATGTGGTGCATTATGCCGTTGGGCCCACCTGTGTGTGAGCGTATGGTGTGATACCTCATTTTTTTTAATAATACACAAAAAATAATTAATTCTGGAAATAACACTCGGTTTTTTTTTTTTGCAAAAATAGGATCCAGTCGTCCATGACGAAGACGACAGGGCCTTGTCGTCCACGGCGAAGACGACAGGTGGCGTACACTCACAAATACACGCCACTGGTAAGACTACTAGTGGCGTGCACTCACATATACACGCCAGCAGTAATAACCCAGCAGCTTACACGTGCCTGTCGTCTTCGCCGTGGACGACAAGGCCCAGTCGTTTTCGTCATGGATGACTGGATCCTATTTTTGCAAAAAAAAAAAATCGCGTATTATTTCCGGAATTTAATTAATTTAGTGTATTATTTAAAAAAAATAGCCCTTTGCAAGTGTGTGGACTTTGGTCGGTTTGTTGACGTCGCTAGAGCGCCGTATGTGTCATCCCCTTCCTCGAGCACCGTCCTCCCCAATCTGTCGGGTTGCGATGGAGGGCCGCGGAAGGGAGTCTCTCGCGAGCTCGCTCCCGCGCGCATCCGGAGCAGTTGGAGACGAGGAGGACGCTGGCGCCACTCCCCCGACTTTGCCGTCCCGAGGTATGACCTGATTTTTTCGATTCAGAGAGAGGGAGAGAGGTGGGTAGGGGCACGGGAGGCAGTAGCGGCGCTGGCTACGGCCGTGCCTGGACGCGCGGGAGGCGGGAGCAGCCGCGGCCTCGTCGCGGGAGGCGCTTGATACGGGGGTGTGAGAGGCGCTGGATATGGGGGGTGCGGGAGGCCTCGTCGGACAAGGGAGGTAGGCGTAGCGGTGACCGATTTGGGAGGCGAGGTGATGCTCGCCTAGGTGGTACTGGGAAGGGGTCGGGGAAGGTGGGGGTGGGCGCTGCTGCTACTGTGCAGCTGCTCGGGAAGGGAACAGACAAACGCTATACTGAATTTGGGAACCAGGAAGGTAGATGTAGACAGGAGCGACTGGTTTTGTAGGCTGCTATACTAAATTTTGTTTATGAGCTGAGAATACTAAATTTTGTTTATGAGCTGCTGGTACTGAATTGTATAGAGAAGTGTGCAGACGAATCCACTTTCGCTGACCACAACCACCGCCGGATCAAGCCGACTCACTCCATCCCGGCCGGATCCGGAGCACATCGTCGTAATGTGGACGAACACGAAGAAACCCAGCAGAAGGGTGTAGCGGGGTCGTGAGGCGTACTGAAGGAAGGAGCAGCGCCATTTTTTGTTGGGATTAGAGATATGATTTTGTTTTCCTTTTTCCCCTCAATTCTGATGTATACATTTAGGACGAAGATGAATGGAACTTGGTGAGCTATTTCTCATTACTTATCTGCTATATGCTTTCATAACCATCACACTGAATATTTATATTTGTTAGGAACTTACTGCTATGATACTAGAGATCTGTTTAAGGAAGGCAACCAACAACAAATAGAAAAAATATGCAGCGTGGAGTGCTGCCATGAGGGTGCGGCGGAAAATGGTAGCAAATGAGTTGGCGGCCTCCTCGCTCGAGATCGGCCTCGCAACGTCCAGCGAGAGCGCCATTATCCTCTCCTCTGGCTGCATCAATTTCGGCATGATCTTCCGCCTCATGACCTGATGCCGCACGCGGCCGTTCAGAGAATGGGTATTTGGTGCTGGTTGACCTATAGGTTCATCGAATCGTCCATCTGTCATTCCTGCCTGCGTGTGGGTGTGCGTTCATGGATGGGTTGTGTTCACTGATGGTTCCCTTCTTTTCTCATTAGATCAAATAACATGTTCTACCATAATATGGATTTACATGTAAATGATGTCTGATTCTAGGGTTATGGAATCTGTTTGCTAGTAGTCCATGTTCATGTTTGTATTCATGGGAAGCCAAATCTATTTCTGTTTACTGATAACTATCATCTGATATTGCAAGCTTATTTTTTACCGGATAAAAAGGACAAATCATCCTCTCCCTAGCTGGTTTTTCTTGTGGAATGCAAGGTAACCAGTCTCAGCTCGCTTATAATTTTCAGAAGAGTTTGCGCTCTCAATGGATATCTAATACTGGCAGAAGTATGGTTAATCGTTTCAGTAAATAAAGAGCCTTGTGCTGTGTATGCAGTACATCTTTTTTTACATCTCGAGTTTCTGATACATGTGTCCATAGCTATTGAAGGGTGTCATTACTGTTCTGAGATATTTATCATCTAGTTATTATTTTTTATGGATTTGTATGGTCAGGGGTCATTATAATTTAGTTATATTGTTGAGTCTCACTACCTCTTTCTCTTTCCTACAACAAATTGTTCCCAAGTGCTTGGTTTAAGCATGTTCTACTTGTTCAGGGAGTTCTTTTCTTAGCTCTATAATTATGTTCTTATGATGATTATTCAGGGTGAAAGGATGAATTGCTGTTTGAAAGTGGCTCCCAGCCATAGGCTAGAAAGACTGGAATTCAGAACAGTAAAATCATATTATTAAAGTTAAACTGAGAGGTTAACATTAGTAGTAAATAACACCGTTGGTTAATGTGATTTTTCTATAGGAAAAAACAACATTAAGTATCACTGAATACTAAGCACTGAAAGGACATATTCGGTGCTATAATGATAGACATGGTTTATCACCTTTTCGTTGAAATATGTTTGTTTGTTTGGAATGCCAGATTTTGGATTTGCGGTTAACCTATTATGTACACACTCTAATCCACTAGCTTCGGTTTTCAGATTTAGGCTTCGCTCAGGTGCAACTGGTTCCTTCGAACACTCATGTTTGGTGTGTGTGATGTAGTGTATGTAGACAGGGAATTTTAATGGAGTTCTAAATCAGGACAAAAGCCAAAAACTGCAAACCATATATGTTATAATCTACTTCACCTGTCGTTACTATGGATTAGATATTGTGGAACCTCATCGTGACTCCACGTTGGCAGGAGGAAAGAGCAAAATATCCTGTACTATTGTTATGAACCACAAGCTTTTCCATCTCAAATTAAATGAGTGGGTTCCACTGTAGGTCATGACTTATTTCAGATAATCATATCCACCCTAGGATCATTCGAACATTCTGCTCCATTATGTGTTGATGGCAGGTCATTAGGACTGTTCATGAGTTACATCGGAAAAAAGCTAAATGGAATTATTCTAAAGATTGACTTCGAAAAAGCTTACGATAAAGTCAAGTGGTCATTTCTGCAACAAACACTCAGAATGAAAGGTTTTTCTGAAGAGTATCGTGATATGATTCATAATTTCGTTTCCGGAGGAAGTGTCGCCATCAAAATCAATGATGACGTTGGTAGATACTTCCAGACGAAAAAGGGATTACGACAAGGCCACCCATTATCACCTATATTATTTAATATAGTATATGCTTGCCGTAATCATTAAACGTGCGAAATTGGATGGGCAAATTGAGGGGTTGGTTCCGCATCTAGTAGATGGTGGATTATCCATTCTTTAATACGCTGACGACACGATTCTCTTTATGGAACATGATATGGAAAAAGCAAAAAACCTGAAATTAATATTATCAACGTTTGAGCAACTTTCCGGACTCAAAATCAATTTCTATAAAAGTGAGTTGTTTTGTTTTGGCGAAGCTCGGGACGAGGCTACCCAATACGCTGAATTGTTTGGCTGTGGGATTGGCCAGTTTCCGATAAGCTATCTTGGCATCCCAATTCATTTTAGGAGGCTTACGATCGCTTAATGGAAACGCGTTGAGGAAAGACTACAAAAAAGACTGAGTAGTTGGAAAGGAAAACTATTATCCCTAGGTGGGAGACTGGTGCTCATAAATTCAGTACTAACAAACATGGTACTGTATATGATATCCTTCTTCCAAGTACCAAAAGGAGTCTTGCATCGGTTGGATTACTTCCATTCTAGATTCTTTTGGCAAGGAGATAATAAGAAAAAGAAATACCGGCTAGCTAAATGGGATGTAGTGTGCCGACCCAAGGACCATGGTGGCCTGGGGATTCATGACCTTGAGGTCAAGAATAGAGCCATGCTTGGTAAATGGCTGTTTAAGCTTTTAACCGAGGAGGGGGTATGGTAAACTCTACTTAGGAGGAAATACATTGGTTCAAGTGCGGTATCACAGGTTACTTGGAAACCTGGTGATTCACATTTTTGGGCCGGCCTAATGGCGACGAAGAAATTCTTCTTCCCCTATGGTACGTTTTCCATTAAAGATGGATCGGAAATAAGGTTTTGGGAGGATAGGTGGCTTGGAACTACCTCACTCCGATAACAATATCCGGCTTTATACAACATAGTCCTTAGACGTCACAAGAGCGATACTCTCGCTCAAGTAATGGAGGAAAATCCTCCAAATGTGACGTTCAGAAGAGACCTCGTTGGACCAAGACTGGCCGCCTCGCATGAGTTGCTACAACGTCTAGCTAATGTCAATTTGACACAAGGGTCTGATGAGTTTCGATGGAATTTACACAACAATTGTAAATTCTCTGTGGACTCCATGTATACAACTTTAATCCAGCCAGATGTGCCAGTAGATAATAATAAGAAAATTTAGAAGATGAAGATCCCACTAAAAATAAAAGTTTTTGCATGGTATCTTCGTCGAGGAGTTATTCTTACTAAAGATAACCTTGCAAAACGCAACTGGCATGGAAGTAAACAGTGTGTCTTCTGTCATAAGGACGAGACTATTAACCACTTATTCTTCGAATGTCAGCTTGCTAATTCTATATGGTCAATCATCTAGATAGGTTCTACTATTTACCCACCCACAAGCACATTGCCAATATTTTTGGCAACTGGCTTACTGGGGTGGACAATAGGTTTAAACAACTTATTAGGGTGGAAGCGCTTGCCGTTATATGGTTGCTTTGGCTATGTCGAAATGACAAGGTTTTTAATGATAAAAATTGTTCTCTTATGCAGGTTATCCACAGGAGTACAGCTACGCTCCGTTCGTGGTCTCAGTTGCAACGTGTGGGGGCATCGAGACCTGTTTATGGAGGTGTGTACCAGACTGGAGGATACGGCGAGAGACTTTTTATCCCAACATGGATGGCAGCATAATTCGCGACTTGGACCTCCATGACCATAGGCGTTCCTACAATTTCTCTTTATGATATGTAATTCGCCTTTTAAGTTTTTTGAACCTTGAACTACTTATGGCTGTGTGCATCTTGATTATGCAGAGGCTGGGTGTAATACTTAAACTCTTAAGTAATAAAAGCTCCCTTTATCTAAAAAAAAGGTCATTAAGATCATCTTGCTCTGGTCCTGTCTGGTGAATAGTAGAGCCATGGTATCTTTGCCACCAGTCACACATGTATGAATTTTCATTTAGATTTGTCGGTTGGACTAGCATGTCAGGCCCCATTTGTCTTTAAGTTGAGCGTTGTATGACCTTATGTTGTTCATTTGCTTGCATAATTGTTCATTTATAGATTAAGTGAAGTGTTTTCCTTCAGCTTGCATTTTTGATCATTCTTATATATATTTGTTTCCTTATCATTTGTTTGAACCTTATGTTTAGATAAATATTTCTCACTCTATTTGAATTCAGATTTGGTCAGCCAGAGGATTCAGTAGATCTTTAGAGCTCCTTCTTTGTGATGCCATTCCAGCTTTATATAGTGGATGTGCTCAAAACTTATTTTAGGACTTTAGACATAGGAAACTTTATCTATAAATAAAAATTAGTTGCTATATGTATTAATGGATTTGAAGACTTGATTGATTCTTATCTTAAAAACATTTGCCGAATCAGCTACTCATTTCTCTGACACTGTATAATAATAAATGTAGCATGGTTAGCTTATTCTTTATTAAATTACAAATTAGTTCATCGGGTGTAGAAAGATCTGTTTTAAAAATAGGGGAAATTTGTAACCACCAGGCATATTTTGTGTATCTTTAATTTTTATGTGCGTGAGCAAGTAATTGTATTTTAACTTACTTTTTTAGACTTCGTATGCACCTTTTTCATAGTTTAAATATGGAAGGAAACATATGATAGGTGAGGGTTCCTTTTTATGTCAATCAAAATGCTGCAGTTGAATGTGAGTAGGCGAGACCATGTTTTCTTCTAATTCTTTGAACCGACTTTCCTCCTAGAGTTTGTGCAACTTCAGTAGTTCGGTCTAGATAGTTCTTCCTCCAGTTTCAGTAAAAAAAAGAACTATGCTGTCAGAATATTACTACAAAGATATGCATTGCTGATAACTTCTTAACAAGTTAATTAGCATAGTCATCTTCGATTTAACAAGCTCTAAAAACCAGCATGAATTATCATTGTGTTTATTTCACTGCAGAATTGGACTGTATAATGTATTATATATGCTCCTTAATTTCCATATCTTCATTATGTGAGATGGATCCAGGTTTGGTGGGTATATCTTAATTTTCTCAAGCTGCACATTGTAAGAATCAAGTGAACGCGCCACTATGTTTTCTCAACCTGTTCTCCACTTGATAAGAATTTGATTAGAATTTAGGTTCCTACGGTATCCACAATGTGAATCTTCACAAATAATAACACAAATTGATGTTTGTGGTTGATAAAACATGAGCACATATTTGTGACGTGGTTTATTTATTTTTCTTTTTTTGGCCTTTTATGTCACCTTTTATGACTTTGCTGATTTTGACTATCAAACATGTTGCCGCTCTTTTTCAGGACTTCTGAGGTGCTTTTCTTCTTGCTCGAAACTATAGGTTTCCGCTACAAGAATATCTTTAAGGCTGACAATCTCCTATTCTCACTTTTAGGAATGACACTTGAATTTCTTGTAATAATAGTTCTTTATTAAAGTTCATAGATAATAAAGATATTTGTTTTGAATTTATTTTAATTTTATTGAGCTATATACTACATGAGTGTTTTGAGTAATAAACAATATAAAATATCACACAAGCGCAGCAAAGCGCGCTTTACCCTTCTAGTTCCATTCCATTTTTCAACCAAACACGGGAACATGGCTAGGTGCAAAACCATTCAGTTACATTCTACTTGATGACCCGAACCAAACACACCCTAAAGAAAGGGGCTGATCAGAAGCCACACTGACCTTTTTTTTGTAAATTGTCCGGGGTGTGGGCAAACCATCCCTTTTCATCTGCATGAACTATATACGTATGGCCTTTTGCGAGCGCATCCAATGGTACAGTACACCACAAAGTTTAATCTGGCCGCTACACCACAGAGCTTCAGCTCGGCGGCGCGCGCTACTGGCTCGGCACGCTCAAGAACACCGACATCGCCGCCTGTGCTTATGACATCGTTGGATGGTCGGGGTTCCGCGCTCTGAGCTTAACTTTCTGAAGATCGAATCGTAGAAGGATGCGGAGTTCATCGGCCCGCCGATGACGAAGATGAATACCTGGTCGGTGAAATCAAAGGAGGAGTCGAGGCCGAATATCCAGGAGACCAATGAGGAGGCGATGGCTAGGTTCGCGCGGGAGAATCCCATGTACGTGCAGTGCGAACAAAAATATTGATGACATCATTTTTCATATGTTGCTAATCTACGGATGCATAGCTGGTACCATTCCCGTTTCCTAACGTGCAGCCGTCATGCAATACGAAATGAACCAGAAACCAACGACAGACAACACACAGCCGGCCGGGCAGCCTTTTGAGCATATGGCGAGGACCGGTGAGATAATCGCGTCACCTGGGGGGCCGTTTGTGCGGTCCTTGTGTTCCACAATTCCATCCCGACACCAGCCTTGGCGGCGAGATTGACGACGACGACAACTAGCCCTGCCCCAACGACCACCGCGGCCGCGGCAGCAACCAAGCCCCCGCCGTGGGCGGCGAGCGCCGCCAGCAGTGCCTCCATCGGCCAACTCGGGTGAGGGAAGTTCGGCCGTGCTGTCTGGTGCGGAAATAGGAGCGAGTGAAAGAATCAAAAGAAAGACAGTGGCGGAGACACTCCTGCAAGTAGTGGAAACTCAGTTTTTATTGGTGTTACGGGACGGCGACACTAGCGGTAGTGGCGAGGGGCCAAAGCGACAAGCGTCAGGGCGATGTATACGAGAGCAGAGGTGCGTCTTTCCCCCGTGAAAAGAGCAAAGAGTACTAGTACATTTTACATTTCCATCGCCCGTTCGTTGTTGTCAGGGACGTGGCCGAACAAGTATGAAACACTGGAAAAAAAAAAGAACGAGGATGAAACAGGCTGTTAGTAATAACAAGCCAATCAATTTGTCAGCAAAAGGTTCAAGCCTAATGGTGAAAACTTATGTGAACAGACTATGAATGCACCTTAGCAAGCAAAATAGGTCTATAATGACTAATTTTCTCATCACCACACACTTTGGGTAACAAAGTTACGATCCCATAATTCAAGCTTTGCACATCTAACAACCCAGCATGGAAAGCTACAAAAAGATTAATAATATCACACTTAAAAATCTCCCAAACAACGTTGATAAGATTCAACATGAATATTATCTCGGCTTGGTGCTTTATTAGCTTACATGGAAAATAAATCGACTTTCACTTCTGTAACCGAAAAAGGTCTACACAATTTTGAATTGTCCTCACAACCAGTACTTCTTAGTGACCTTACTACTTCATGGTAAAACAATAAGAACGCTTCACTTCGTTCCTCTCGGCAATATTTTTTTCAAGAACAAGCAAGTGGCTTGTCTTCTTTATTAAGACTAGCTAATTGCCCGTGCGTTGCTACGGGAGAGTTCAGTTAATCAGACATATGTAAGCGTTCATTATTTTTCTCTAAAGAAAATTTAATTTGTTCGTTTCAGTGCACCAACCAGCATCCTATGAGAAACTGGTTCTGTTCAGGGTCATGCAAAGATGTTGTACTTATTCAACAAGCTCTTGTTCTTGATTATATACTAATCTGAGTCCAAATCATTTGACATTTCTGCCTTTTCTTTTTTGAAATGGTTTAGACTAAGCAACCGTAACAGAGTACAGACTGCAACCTCCCAAAAGGGTGGCTGAAATTACACAGTGCCAACCTGCGGCAAAGCGAAAGAAAAGATAAGTTTGATTTACATACAACGGGAATCAGATCGATCCTAAAAGGCGAGATTGCCGAGCTGTGGCCTTATCAGCTGGAGGAACCTTAAGAACCAGCTCGGCTCCTTGTCCAGTCAAGAGTGCAGATTTTCGCTAGCCACGGTCCGATTGACCATTTGCTAGGCGGAGGCACCAGATCATTTGCCACCCGATCAATAAGAACCTGACAGTCAAAAAGAAAGGTGACATTGCTCCATTGTGTCCAAGAGACCAAGATAACCACTCGATTCACACTACATATAGTCAATTATTCTGTAGGGCAACATCTATCTAATCTACATAAATAATGACAGCCTTTCAAAATATCTCACAACAGTAAATAAACATTATCTGACCATTGGCTTATTTAGACATCTTCTAATACAAATTATGCATTCTGGAAACGTTACCTACTAAGTGTTACTCGTCGCCAATTTTCAACGTATTTACAATCTAGTGTCCATACTCCATAGACCATTAATCCTGGTTGCTGCTTGTAAGTGCTGATCTGTCCTTAGTTCGTGGCCATACAAAATGGTTCGCCTGAAAGAATAAAAGTTAGTCACAATGATAGCTACAGACAACAACCAGTAAAATAGTCTTGCAGCTGACGAAGGAATAGCATTCTAGCTCCACATGATGTACAGTACGTGATATTGCCTTCAGTTGCCTGATACCGCTGTCGATCGACGACCATTAATTGTTGCTGAGAAGCACCTACAGCCTAATTAATACCGAGACATCTCTGATCGCTAAACATCCATTGCTCTTTTAAGATGATGTCCCAAGTTTAGTAAAGCAAGTGCAGGAGCATACACAAGATGCACCATCTAACAATACTTAAGGACACATCTACACAATCATACATGCAGTGCAACTGGAAACCAAAGAGTAGAAAAAAAGCGCAATTGTGTCTCAAAAAAGATAATCTCCATCAGAACAATTTTTATTGAGAGACACAAGCAGGGAATGCTCATCTTATGAAGTACTGAGTTATCGAGAATAAGTCATGCGTATCCATCTGTAAAGAGCAGTTCCAAAACAAAAGTGGATACTGAAATCCCAAGACATGGAATTAAGATAGGCATACTGGAATACGCTACTCTTAATCATCTTTCAAACAGATCACATTTCATACTGGAATATGCTTAGATAGGCATACTGGAATACGCTACTCTCACTTTCATATATGCACATCAATCTCTGAACTCAAGATTATTATGTGCATTTAATCCAAAATAATCCACTACCAGTTTATTGAACAAAGTCACAATGGATTTATACACATTCAAAAGACCATGTTGAACTGAACCCTGAAAATAACCAGTTTATTGGGAAAAAAATATTGGCATAATGGACACAGAAGCTCGGTGTGAGGAAAAAAGACCAGTTGAACTGAACCCTGAAAATAACCAGCAAGACATTTTTGTATGGTTTGCTCTGGCCCCCTAGAGAGATTTGTATTGCGGCCTCCGGTGTATAAGGGTGGACAATTTTGGAGTATTCAGGCCACAAGTTGAGTTGCGGCAATTCAATGCAACAAATGATAGCAAAAACTATATTCATGTCAATGGCCTCTCAGATACAAATAATTCAACTGAAAAGAAGCTGACACCCAAGCTGCGACCAAGCACCGAAGGAAGCAACTGGCCAAGCACTGATACTCATACTATTATTTGTATAAAACAATTGACAAAAACTATATTCATGTCAATGGTCAAACTGCTGTTAACCAACCAGGTGAAGATTTACAGTCATCCAAAACTGTTGTTAACATACATACTGTAAATTATTGCAATTGACCTTTTTGTTGCACCTCACTGCGCATGTAGCTCACGTCCAATCAGCACTTGATAGTACGAATGATCAGAAAACATCAATTACCCACAACAAGTCCACCTTCGTCGAGCCTGCTGCCGACAATACAATCAACCAATGTTTTTTGATAACAAATCATTGCTATATGCATAAGTAACAAACCAACATCTAGAGACTTTACTTAATTTAAGATTCTCCATTATAGAATAGAAGTCAGTTTCCCTGGACATTTTATAAGAGATGTCATGTATATATTCAGTCTCCAAAATATTTTGCACAATCTGCAGGTATAACAATATTCACGCATAAATAAAGTAATAAACAGATTAGGGATACCGGAATCTGATGCTATGTTAAACCCAACTCCGAAATCTACTAAATAAAAGCAGACACAAATCCAAGATGGCAGCAAGACTTCAGCTCCGATTCATCCTTTCCAAAAGCGTTTCCCTGCATAAATAGAAAAAAAGAGAATGTTAGGTTGAGAACTGAAGATACCTAAGTGAAATTATAGCCTTTGACGGTCGTGAATTCTGACAATACACAGAAATTGAGAACAATAGTTACATGCATGTACATGTAACGACCCAGTCTAGATCATACCTGGATCGCACAGCAGCACAGATAATTGGGAAGAGATTGGGTGAGAGAAGCAAGCAAGGGGATGGGATACTTGGACAGGAAGGTGAGAGACGCAATTCACGTTTTACTCATTCGATAATTCGTACAAGGTGCGGGGACGAGCTTATAACAGCGCTCCGGTTCACATGGCCACATGCGGCCCACGGCTTACGGCCCACGGCCAGCCCACACATAACTGTCACACATGTAACGAACAGCTAAGGAGTTACAGGTGTGACAATCGCCTCGCCTTGAGAACAAGCCTCTTCCCAGATTGGAGCTTCCGGATAACGAGCACGAAGAACTTCAAAGTCTTCCCAGGTTGCATTTGCAGGTGATTGATCAGACCATTGCACAAGAAGTTGAATCACTGGTATATTACCTTTCTTCCTCATGCGACGTTCCAGAATTGCGGATGGAGTCAGATCAGCAGTTGTCAGGTCTGGAGGTTTTGGCAACTCATCGAACACTGGTGAGTAGTCAGGAGTGAAGGGTTTCAGTTGCGAAACGTGGAACACAGGATGGATGCGAGCTTCCTGTGGCAGTTCCAGCTTGTAGGCCAAAGTTCCATACTTCTGAATCACCTGAAAGGGCCCGAAGTACTTGAACGCAAGCTTGCGACAAGGTCGATTTGCTACTGTCGTCTGTGCATAAGGCTGCAATTTTAACAACACTTGATCTCCAATCTCAAAACTCCTTTCTGACCGATGTTTGTCAGCCTTCTTCTTGAAACGATCTTGGGCACGCAGTAATTGTGCCCTCAGCCGAGCTGTATGCTTCACCCAGTCCAATTCTTGCTCTTCCAGATTCAGAGAATCCCATTCCAACATCGCTCCCAGGTTTGGCTCGCGACCATACAGCGCCTTGAACGGTGAGCACTCTAGAGAAGCATGAAAGCTCGAGTTGTACCAAAATTCTGCGACTGGTAGCCAACGTCGCCACTGTTTGGGTGAGTCATGTACTGCCGTGCGCAAATACATCTCCAGGCATTGGTTAACGCGCTCCGTCTGGCCGTCTGTCTGCGGGTGGTAAGCAGTGGAGTAGAGCAGCTTTGTTCCAGCAGTTGACAGCATCTCACGCCAAATGGAGCTGGTGAAAATTCGATCTCTGTCAGAAACGATTGTCAGCGGCACACCATGATGCTTGATGACATTGTCCCACAAGGCTCGTGCCACCTGGACTGCAGTAAACGGATGCTTGAGAGGCACAAAATGTGCAAATTTTGTGAGACGATCTACCACCACCATGATTACTTCAAACCCGTCAGACTTTGCAAGCCCTCAATGAAATCCATAGTGATGTCTTGCCACGGTGCAGCTGGTACAGGCAGCGGCTGCAGTTTACCAGCTGGGCTTGAGTGCTCGTGTTTGCTCTGTTGACAAATCTGGCACTGACGCACAAAGTCTTCCACCGCCGATTTCATCCCTTTCCACATAAACAATTTCTTAACTCTGTGATAAGTGGCAGTTGCTCCTGAATGACCACCCACTGCGCTATGGTGCAAGGCGCTGATCAGCTTGGTTTGCAGTGCTGAATTTGATCCAATCCAGAGACGCCCACGGTAACGAATCAACCCTTGGTTCAAAGTGTAGCCTTGTTCATCTGGACTACAAATGGACAGGTGAGCAAGCAAGTCCTGTGCAGCCGTATCTGTCTTATAGGAGTTGAGCACCTCTTGTGTCCATTTTGGCTGACAGAGCGATAAGGCATTAGCTGTCATCAAGTGACCCACACGAGAGAGAGCATCGGCAGCACCATTGTCAGCGCCACGCTTGTACCGAAACTGAAATTGCAGTCCTACAAGCTTTGACATTGCTTTCTTCTGAAGCTCAGTGTCAAGTTGCTGATCACCCAAGTTGCACAGGCTCTTGTGGTCGGTGACAATAGTAAACGGACCTCTTTGAAGATATGGCCGCCATCTGTCTACCGCCATCATCACTGCAAGGAATTCCTTCTCGTAAGTTGAGAGCTTCTGGTTCCTCACTCCCAATGCCTTGCTGAAATATGCAATTGGGTGATTGTCCTGCACAAGCACTGCTCCTATGCCTGTTTCACACGCATCCGTCTCAATGGAGAAAGGTCGCTCGAAGTTAGGTAAAGCGAGAACGGGTGCGTTGATCATGGCTTGTTTCAACTTCTCAAAAGCTGTCTGTGCTTGATCATTCCACTGAAACCCTTTCTTTGTCAACAGTTGTGTCAGAGGTTTTGCAATAATGCCATACCGCGGTATGAATTTGCGGTAATAACCGGTAAATCCCAGAATTCCTCTAAGTTCGGTTGGTGTTGTTGGAGCAGGCCAATCATGAAGCACCTTGATTTTCTCATTGTCCGTAGCCACTCCCTCTTTGGAGATCACATGACCCAGATACTCAATCTTCTCTTGTGCAAAAGAGCATTTGGAGGCCTTAGCAAATAGCTGATTCTTGCGCAAAAGTTCCATCACAAGTCGCAGATGCTCTTGATGGTCTTGCAGATTAGGACTGTAGACAAGGATGTCATCTAGAAATACGATGACAAACTTACGGATGTAAGGTGCAAAGATTGTATTCATCAGACACTGAAAGGTAGCTGGTGCGTTGGTTAAACCAAACGGCATGACTCTGAAATGGAAATGTCCATGATGCGTTTTAAACGCTGTTTTCTCCTCATCCTCCTCTCGCATGCGGATTTGGTGATACCCCGCACGTAGATCAAGCTTGGAAAAATAAGCTGCGCCAGCTAGTTCATCCAGTAACTCGTCAACAATGGGCAATGGAAATTTGTTCTTGACAGTGATTTGGTTTAGCTTCCGGAAATCAATACAGAATCGCCAACTTCCGTCCTTTTTCTTCACCAACAACACTGGAGCAGCATAAGGACTCATACTGTGTGTGATCACCCCTGTCCGCAGCATTTCCTACAACTGCTGCTCAATTTCATCCTTTTGAATCGGGGAGTAACGGTACGGTTTGGAATTTGGTGGAGTTGCTCCTGGTTCAAGAGAAATGGCATGGTCGTACTGTCGATGAGGTGGTAAACCAGTTGGTTCTGCAAAGATATCTGAGTATTCTGCAACTACTGCTTGTATTCCTTCCGGTACAGTGCCCTCCACTCCTCCTGGTTGAATATTTTCCAGCACGGCCATTGCCCAGATGTCATTTGTGGCATGTAACTGTAGCAATTCTTGTATATTGACTGAGGAGAGAGGTGCCTCAGTGGTCGCATGAACTCCTTGAAGTGTTACTCGTTTTCCAGCATGATCGAATGATATGTGCTTTTGCTGCCAATCACATTCCATTGGGCTGAATTTTGCCAACCAATTCATACCCAAAACTCCATCATAAGCTCCCAAGTCTAACACCCTCAGACTGGTTTCGAACTGATGTCCTTGGCATTCCCATGATAGCTTGTTCACCAATTTATCACAGCTTAGGAGTTGCCCATTTGCCACTTTGACCGGCACAGCTGGAAAGTCCACAGTTTCCAAACCAATGCTATCCACAAAGTTTTTGTTGATGAAACTGTGAGTGCTTCCAGAATCCAACAATAACGACATGACTTTAGTCCCAACTGATACTGTCAACTGAATTGTCGAAGGAGAGTCTTTCCCTGATAAAGCTTGAACAGATAGCATACAACACCCTGCCTGTTCTACTGGTTCGTCTAGTAACTCCAAGGCACGGACAGCATCATCTGAGAGCATTTCACCATACTCTCCCACTTGAATGGTTAACAGCTGTGCAGGCTGCTTGCACTGATGCTCCCTTGAGTACTTATCACCACACTTAAAACAGAGGTTGTTTGCCCGACGATAATCCCTCAATTGTCTTTCTCTGCCGAAATCATCCTTGCCTATGCGTGGTGCTACTGGCAGACGTGGTATAGCAGGAACAGGCAATGGGGGTGGCCTCCCTGCCGGTGGTGGTCTTGCTCGTGGGCGTTGATTCTCAAGTTCCTCTTCCTGAATGCGAGCAAACACAGTCGCCCGCGTGATACTCGCTGGCTCCCTTAGACGAACAGCAGCACGCAACTCATCTTTCAGTCCAAGCACAAACTGACTGACAAAAAATTTGACACTCAACGACGCATCCATCGCCAACAGATGATACATGTGAATCTCAAACTGCTGCTTGTACTCAGCCACTGAGCCTGTCTGGCGAAGCTGCAACAGGGCATTCATCTGAATATCAAATTCTTCTGGACCGAATTCTTCCCGAATTGCCTTACTGAACCCTTCCCAATTGAACTGACGGTGATGTCGCACCGACTGCCACCAGAGTGCTGCGTGCCCCTCCAAGTACAAAGATGTCGTAGTGACCCAATGATGCACTGGTGTGCGATACAACTCAAAGTACGTCAGACAGCGATCGATCCACAGGCTCGGTAAATTACCTTCGAATTTGGGAAAATCATGCTTCGGTGGTTTCACGAATCCACTCTCCTCTACATGTCCCCCATGCCGATGTTGTGGTGGTTGCTGCAGATGAACTCGATGTGGCTGAGGCAACATCTGAGCCGCTGGCGGCTCGGGCATCAACGGGGCGGTCTCGTTCGCCAAACGCGCGGGCGGAACCAATCCACTTGCAGCTCCAGAGCGCAGATCCGCCACGGTGGTGACCGAGGGAGACGAGATCGATGCCGACTCCTTGCGCGTCTCGTCCACTTCCTTCTGAGTGAGATCCAACTGTTTCTGCACTCCCTGAAGCTCCTTGGTCAGGCTCGAATTGAAGGCCTGTTGTTCCTCATACCTCTTCTCTCTCAACACGGTTTGCCCATCCAAGCGTTTGATGATGTCCTCGAGCAGCGTCTTCACTTGCCCAGCGTTCTCCGCCATCGCCGTCAGTACGTGCTGCGTCTACACGGTAGGCTTTGTCGGCGCCGTCGCGCTCCCTCCAAGCAGATCCGACCCGGCTAGGGATTTTGGGCAAAATCACCGAAGCGATTTCGCACCCGTCGCCTGGAATCACAGATCGATGCCGAGAGGATATGGAGCACAGCGGGGACAAATTTTTGTGGAATTTCTGACTCTAGATACCAAATTGTAACGACCCAGTCTAGATCATACCTGGATCGCACAGCAGCACAGATAATTGGGAAGAGATTGGGTGAGAGAAGCAAGCAAGGGGATGGGATACTTGGACAGGAAGGTGAGAGACGCAATTCACGTTTTACTCATTCGATAATTCGTACAAGGTGCGGGGACGAGCTTATAACAGCGCTCCGGTTCACATGGCCACATGCGGCCCACGGCTTACGGCCCACGGCCAGCCCA
This sequence comes from Poa pratensis, assembly GCA_947311845.1. NCBI lineage: Eukaryota > Viridiplantae > Streptophyta > Magnoliopsida > Poales > Poaceae > Poa > Poa pratensis. Next base: position 26,292,457 of record CAMZMU010000070.1, on the reverse strand, counting down.
CACATAACTGTCACACATGTAATGAACAGCTAAGGAGCTACAGGTGTGACAGTACATCAAGATTGGAATCCGACGGAGAGCAATTTCAACTTGCTCGTCTACCTTGTTCCCACAGGCGGCAGCAGGGGCAGCGAGTTGGACCGAAGGGGCTGCGGGCGCTGGAGGTGGAGGTGCAGGCGGAGCCGCGCGAGAGGGAGAGCGGAGCCGGGGAAATGGCGGCGAGCGGCGATGCTGGGGTGGCCGGCACAAAGCGGCCGCACAGGCGTCGAGGTATTGGGATTATAGAGAGATTGAGGGAGGTGAGAGGGGCGGCTTAATCCCGTAGGAGGCGGGCGTCCGACGGCGGAGGAGGCAGTCTTACGCGTGTAGGAGGATGGAGGCGTGCCCTGTCCGGCGGCGGCATGGAGGACAGGAGGAGTCCGGCGAGGCGATGAAGGCGTGCAGTGGCGGCGCTAGGACTGGAGATTAGTCGAAAAGTGATCGACCAACTGAGGCTTGGGGCTAGCAGGGGTACCCTGCTTCGCCGCCGGCAACCCATGGCGGCTGCCCCTGCTTGGACCTATGTTGGATCCGCCGCCACCTGCGCTGCTCATCCCCACCTTCCCTCTCCTCTCATTTTCCATCAGTATCGGGGACCCGGCCTGCACCGGTAAATCTGCTCCTCGGTCAGACCCAGCACCACGGCGGTGAGATGGATGCCCGCGTCGAGAAGCATCGGCGCAGGGAGAGACCGAGATGAGAGAGACGATGTCGTACAGTTGGGGACGATTGGACGAATGCCGATTGATTACCGGGGATCGAGCGTGTAATTAACCGAGGGTTTAATTTCGATCCTCAGCGGAATAAAACGTCAGGAAAAAACCTTGGACGACGAAGGACGAGAGGGTGGACGAAGCGGGTGGCAGAATGTGGAACCAAATTCTTCTTTTAGATAGGAGAGATAGAAGCAGCAAATTTACAAGAGCTGTTTGAGCCGAAGCTCCACAAACACCGGAGCTGACTGCTCGCGGCATCGCACATCCACTCCACACAACTTGGCCATGCGCCAAAGTTCCCACTCCTCTCTAATTTTCCTACACACCGTCCACGGCAGCGAGACAATTTTGTCGAACACCCGACTGTTCCTCTCTAACCAAATGCATCTAATTACTAGCACGATCATCGAGTTCAGGTCCTTTCTTCCGGATCTAGGCGCCGCCGCTGCATTCTCACACCACCACGCAGCCAGGGTTGATTGGTTCGTTGGCGTGAAACGGTGCAGCCGTAGTGGTAGGAGCATCTCATACCAGACCTCGCGCGAAAACAAGCACTGCATCATCATGTGTTCTACCGATTCCTCCTCCTGACAGCATAGCGGGCAAGCGTCAGGGTGTTCCATGCCACGGCGCGCCAATCTGTCCGCCATCCAAAGCCTGTTGCGGAGAGCGAACCAGGCGTGCAACTTGTGGAGCAATGGAGCTCCAGACTGTTAGATCTAATTTTCCATTAAGGGACTTAAACAATTATCTGATTGCAATTAGAGCACCTAATTGGATCTTAACAGAGGGATTAGGGGATGCTTACAAGTAATTGGAGTATACGAGATTGCCTGCTTGGTGCAGGCAGGACTTGGGGTCGAAGTAGAGGAAGCAGAGATGCCGTAGTCGTGGAGGAGTCCCATGGACGCCGGCAGCACGACCCTCCTGGTGGCTGCCGATGGAGACGGTCTTCCAGCCCCTCAACACCACTTTCGGATCGGTAGTTTTGGTAGATAGACTCGTAGTCACTTTTCTGTTAGTTGTGATACGTGCTATCTCCTTCTTTTTATACTAGGTGCTGGGGCTGGGGACCGGGTCCAAACAGTTGGTTTAGAGGCCTCCGATCAAGGCTTCTGGACGTGAAAGGGTATGGGGTCAAACCCCCTATTTTCTCTTGGGTTGTTACCTGAGATCATATTCCAACATTCTCCCCCTTGATCGTAAGGTTAACAAACATCATAAACCCACTCATAATAGAACTAACATACCAAAATAAGGTGTCACAGTGACCTTTCAAATGACACTGGACCTCAGTACTTATAGTATATCATTCTATTTTGAAATGAATTACTTAATACTTTATGGGAGTTGGATTGTTCAACGGTCCTCATTCCAAAATCAAAAGGCTTTCCAGCAACCCATGCCGGCAACATGATCTTAAAATTGGGTGGTAAGCCTTCAGTAACGGATCCGTAAATCATACAAATCTTATTTATATGCTTAACATCAATAGCTTGATTCTGGATTCTATCTTTCACAACACGAATCATAATGTCAATGGTTTTGGCAACACCATTTGACTAGTTGTTACTCGCATAGAAAACTGCATGTTCATATTGCAGTAGGTGGTTTAAAAATGCTGTCTACCACCATAATTTTGGGATAGAAACTTCTTGACATACAACCTGCTCTTTAGCCTCTTAACATGCCACATGATAAATTGCATCATATTACTGATGCCAATAAAATCGTTCTGGAGCTTTTCCACGATATAGCTCCATATGCGAGGGTGAGGATGTAACTTAACGTGGAAACTTTAATATCCACACATCTCGCAGAAACAGAGTATGAATAACCCACGATAACGAGGTTACCAGACTTCTTATTAGTGAGCATGTAAACTTTATTGCCTTGCATATCTGCAAGACTTTTGGCGGCCTTTCTAGTTGTCCACTTATGGAATTTCTTGTATATTTGCCAATTATCCCGAAAAAATAGGGCACGTTCATACTTGAATACTTACATTGCTTCTGACAGCGGAAGCATAAGGAACCGACATTATCTGATCAGCTCATAATGGTTCCTTGGACATTAAAGTGTCCACCTTTATTGCCCTTAACTTTATTAGCAGGTGCGACAGAGTACTGACACATAATATTTTCTTCGTACTCTATCGACGTATGTCATCGTAATATAACTTATACTCCTTTTGGAACTATATCTTGGCGAAACTCAGTACAAACAAAGTATGAGGCATCACCAAGATTCTTTATGTCTTAAATAGAAAATAGAAATTTCTTGGCTAACCAAAAATATTCCATCTTCATAAGGTAGTAAACTTACTCCCCCTCGTCTTATGGTATGAGTGTCATAACGCTTGTCTTATTTCATAATTGAAATTCTTTAGGCAACATACCTTATGTTAACTTCAACTATATGACAAAACTTTACGGTTGAGTCATACATACATTCTTAACTTAGTCAACACAACACATGTTATAATAATAACACAAGCGTCATAACAACTCACTGGGAAACTCTATTGAGTCTATAGATCATTAGAGCCAGAAGCGTCTAAGATGACCATTAACACACATTATCAATCACAAGGAAATTGTTGATTATCAACACCAAGTGTTGCATTCTTCTCAACTTAACTGATGCATATGAACAAGATCTAAGGAGTCATCCTTAAGATTCATGTTCATAAGCTCCAGGTTCCCTGATGATAACTTTATTTAGAAGATGGAAAATATATTCCAAAATCTCGATAACAATCATTTAGTTCAAAACCACAACACCGTTGGGCAGAAAGTGGAAAAGAACTTCATGAGTTGCGACACATGATCATAAAACGACGTTGGTCAGAAATATAACCATGAGCCACATGATACTGACAAACTTGCTACTTAAGTGGAGCGTGTCACGTGATCATAAACAACGTTGGTTAGAATTATAACCCGAGCCACATCTTAATCAACGTTAGATTAGCAAGCTTGTCACTTTAACATTCATGTGTGCTTCATAATCCTCATAAGGGAATAAATCCACATTAACTCGATAAAACGAGGAAAAACATTTCACTATAATCGTTCATTCTCCAAAATAAGACTTCTCGTTGGTTCCATCCTACTTGGAGAATTATTACATTCAACTTTTCTCATATTTAATGAGACATTCCATTATCATTCATTCTCCAAAATAAGACTTCTCGTTGGTTCCATCCTACTTGGAGAATTAATACATTCATCTTTTCTCATATTTAATGAGACATTCCATTCTCCCCTCGAAATGTGGTAAACATGACCACAATTTCGACGAGGTCTCATTATTCACTATCATCTTAAGAGTGCCATGGCACATATTGATTCATCGAGGACATAAATATTCTCACCACATGGTAAGATCAATATTATCTGACTGCATTACAAAAACAAAAGGTTCATATGAATAAACAAAATGTCTCATAATGCTTTATTTTGTATTGTCCTCATAGCAAAAACCCCTTAAACCCAATTTTAAACGGGTAATACATCCTTAAAATATTCCTCAATAGAGGCCAAATAATCTTTGGCATATACTGAGTCGGGAATTGCATTCTTTATCTCATAGGAGATGGTATGCTGCATCATAAGGAGTGAAACATCGTTCGACTTCTCCCACTCAACTTCTTTTTGGTCATACTTTTACATCTCCTTAGCAGAATTCAAATAAATGAACCCTATGTCATGGTCCATTGCTGAAGCAAGGACAACACATCTTTATGAGCATCCATAATAAACATCAAACTTGAATTGATACAAAACAAGACAAGCTAATCGTGTTCTAATCCGTATCACCGTTGGGCTGAAAACGGAAAATAGCACTTTTCATACAAAAATGGGACATGACAATAATCAACGTTGGTCAGAATACTGTCATATACCATAAAACTTATGCTCATAAATGGAAGCTCAAATCAAAACTTCTTGTTTTTACTACAGAAACTTAAATCACATAATGATCAACAAACTCATTTGCTAAATTAATAGCCATCACTAGATGCAATCCAATATGTTACTACACATATGGATTCATGATTTATCGCTGATCCTTTTCCATCAACACTTTGACACCATAATTTCAAAACTTCAATAAAGCATGTCAAAGTTTAATCTTAAACCTTTCAATGACATGATAACAAAAGTATCATTCATTTTAAACATTCTCATCATGACATTTCACGGAGTAAACAATAGATTGACATTCTCAGTGTAAAGGACATTATAAACATTCTCCAAATAAAATTTGGATATTACATCACGGTCTCACTAAATAGTGAACTTTTAATTGTCAATAAACACAACTTATGACCATGATATCATATTAAAATTCTCTAAACGTCATTGTTCAGAGATCATCATGCCGAGCCTCCATCACCTTCTGTCAGTGCATGTCAAAAGACATTAATGCATCTGACATAATACTTTAGCATTATGGCTCATCATTATTAGGCTGCATAGTGCGCTGCGGAAAAACGAACCACACAACCATACAAACTTTGTTTAAGGTGGCCTCAGCCCATTAGAGATGATCACTTTAATAAATGCCATAAACATGGCATCAACTTAAACTTCATTCTCAATAATATCTCGGAACAAAATATTGATAAACTTTAGAGGGATACTCATAATTGTGCTCAAAACAACATCATCTCATAACTGTACTCAACATCAAAATGCTATAAAAAGAATTGACTTACATTAATCTTATAACATTATATCCCTCTTAAATTCAGATATTTTTCGATGTAATCAGTGCGTAAAACTTTATTTGAAAACTTTTAAACTCAATAAATGCACTGAAAACTAGAAAATGCTGAATACTTCATTATTCTCATAATAAATATCAATTTACAATATTAATTCTCAATCCATTGATATTTATAATGATGCTCAACATTAATTTCATATTTTAGGCAATAATTTCCTGTATTTAAAACAGTGATAAACTTAACATAAAACTTTAAAATGCACTGAAATATAAACATAGTCTAAACAGAACAAAATGGATCATAAAGCCCACTGCAGCCCAGCTCAAAAGACTTAAATTTTTCAAAAGAAAAAACAATAGGCTGGGCTGTCGAGAACTTGGACCGCAGCCCGTCTCAGATTTGGCCCAATAGCGAGCCGAAGCCCGCTAACATCCCGCATCCAGCTGTGCCGTCGGATTAGATCCGACGGTCATCCTTGCTTTGCGGTCGAACAAAACCTTTGGGCCGGCCGAAACCCTAACCATATCCTCATTTTTCTCAACTCTTCCCTTTTCTCCATACCAGCCGAGAGAGAGTGACGACGGCGGCGAAAACTCTTCCCGGGCGACTCTGACCGACACGGCGGCGGCTTCGCTGCCGGCGACGCGTCGTTCTCCCTTTTCTTCCTGCCGACGCAGCGGCGTTGCTCGCCGGAGGAGCGCACGCGGGACCTAGTCCATCGCGCTCTTCCGTCGAGCATGGCCTCCTGCGTCGTGTTCGTGCGGGGCGACAAGGAGGTGGTGGTGCGCGCCGGAACGGCGGCGGCCTTTCGGTGACGACGGCGACGACCGGCGCAGCGGCCGACGACGGAGCGTCCATTCCGCACCTTGCAGTGCGTCTATCCGCGAGCTCCTCCGGCGGGAGGGAGCTGCGGCGCGGCGCCGTTGCGCTCGCACAGCAGTGCGTGCTGTGCGGGCCCCGAAGGGAGAGGCGACGACGCTGCGGCTTCAGGTGCATGATGCTTTCCGATTTGGGATTTTTCTAGGGTTAGGGTTCGGGATAGAAAGGGATTTTTCCTTTTTTTTTTCGCCAATTTTCGTACTCCCCTCCTTCTAATTGCTTAAATTAGATCAAATTAATTAACCGAAATCCAAATTCCTCAATTAAGATATAATGAGTTAATTAAACTTGATCATTATCAATAACAGGCATTCTTAGGAAGCAATTAGACTAATCCGAGACTTAAACAACACAATCATGCCTAAAACTTTATCTTTCGGAATTAGCCGAAGGCATTTATGCATGAACATGTACTAACAGTACAACATTAGTTCATAAAACTTCCAATTAGTACTTAATAACATAAAAAAACATGCACATCCAGAATTAGGCCGAGGCTAAACGAAATCCCTAATCATACTTAGGGTTCTAATGCAATCAGAGACGCTCTGATACCAATGTTAGATCTAATTTTCCATTAAGGGACTTAAACAATTATCTGATTGCAATTAGAGCACCTAATTGGATCTTAACAGAGGGATTAGGGGATGCTTACAAGTAATTGGAGTATACGAGATTGCCTGCTTGGTGCAGGCAGGACTTGGGGTCGAAGTAGAGGAAGCAGAGATGCCGTAGTCGTGGAGGAGTCCCATGGACGCCGGCAGCACGACCCTCCTGGTGGCTGCCGATGGAGACGGTCTTCCAGCCCCTCAACACCACTTTCGGATCGGTAGTTTTGGTAGATAGACTCGTAGTCACTTTTCTGTTAGTTGTGATACGTGCTATCTCCTTCTTTTTATACTAGGTGCTGGGGCTGGGGGCCGGGTCCAAACAGTTGGTTTAGAGGCCTCCGATCAAGGCTTCTGGACGTGAAAGGGTATGGGGTCAAACCCCCTATTTTCTCTTGGGTTGTTACCTGAGATCATATTCCAACACAGACGACCACAACTCCGCCGCCGCTGGGAAACCCACCATGCCCATGAAGAAGGCGCTGTAAGTAGACTTCGATGAGTACACTACATTGGCTGTCAGCTTCCACGTGAATCTGTCCGCGTCCTCGCCCAACTGTCTATCTGCTACCAAATCCCAAACCTCCAGGAATTCCGCGATTGCGGGGATCGACGGAGCTCCCCTGATCCCAGCAACCCAACGCCGGTTCTCGAGAGCCTCAGCCACCGTGAGTTGCAGCGCCTCCGAATTGACGAATTCCATCAGGTGCGGCGCTAATTGCGTTATGCTCTGACCATCCACCCATCTGTGCGTCCAGAATTTCAGAGTCTTGCCGTCTCCCAACTCGCACTTGGTGCAGGCGAGGCAAGGATCTTCCGCCTCCGGTGCCAGTTTGAAATCAAGGCCCTGCCAAGGCTTGCCTCCGTCCGTCATCTGCAGCCAGCGCCAGCGCGCTCTCAAAGCGTGATTCATAAGCCGCAGATTTTTGATTCCGAGTCCACCGAGCTCCTTCGGTATGCACACCGCGTTCCAGGCAACGACGCAGTGGCCACGCCTTGCCTCCGTCGAAGCTGACCAGAAGAATCCCCTGAGCAGCTTCTCCGCGCAGGTGAAGAACCAGGGCGGGAGATCAAGCGAGAGCATGGGGTATATTGGCGAGGCGGAGAGCGTCGAGTCAATCGCGATTAGCCGTCCACTCTTCTGCATCAGTGATGCCTTCCACGAGGGCACATGCCCGGCGATCTTGTCCACGAGCGGCTGCAACTCTGCCTTCGTCAGGTTTCCTATTGTCAGCGGCAATCCCAAGTATTGGATGGGGAAATTCTTCTGTGGGCACCCCAAGATTGCAAGAACGGGCTGTATATCGATCCCCTCGCAACGGATTGGCGTGGCCGAGCTCTTCGCTAGGTTGCATCGCAAGCCAGAGGCGACCCCAAACAACTCCAACAGCTGCACCGCCGCCGCGGCTTCCTCCACAGTCGGCGAGATGAACATGACCACATCACTCTCGGCAATATATGCGCGTGCAATGGGTGAAGCTTGTAATTCGTGGGCCGGATTGTGTCCACCTTGTACTCGTCCCCATCCTTGATCCTCCAGATGAAATCCTGCACAAAGCGGGCGATGGCAGTGCACGAAATGGTCGACGCCTGCAGGACCCCGGGACAGACCCTCCTCCCGCCACCGAACGCCATGGTTTTGAACATGTCTGCGTTATCGAAACTCCCATCCAGAAACCTCTCCGGCCTCCACTCCTCTGGCTCCTTCCAGTCTTTCTTGTTCATGTTGCACCCGTACAAGTTGATGATGATCTAGCACAATGAAGAAATTGTTTTAGAAATCCATACTAAGCAGGCAATACCTCATGTTCCATCATGACACACTGCTCATTAAGACATTAATTTTAAAGCCGGTTACCTCTGTGCCGGCCAGGACGTCGTAGCCAGCCAGTTTGGTCGTCTCATGGACGAACCTCGGAGGCACCAGCGGGACCGGGGAATGATGCCGCAGAGTCTCATGGAATACAGCGTTCAGATACGGCAACCTACTTAGATCATCCTCGGTAACGATATCGCTGCGACCCCTAGCTAGCTCCCGCCCCACCCCTCGCCGCCGGTGGCCATCTCGGCCACGGCGCACCCGCTCCACCGCCATGACCGTAGCCCGCCGCACCTCGCCGCGGACCCCCGCCTGCCGCGACTCCCCTGGCCTCCACACCCCTGACTCTGCAGACCGCCTTCACTTCTCAGCTCCACCCACCCCAGCCTCAAGCTTCAATGCCTCCCCCTCCTACGCCGACATGGCTGCCCGCCAGCCACCGCCCCCTTCAATGCCCCCTGCAGCGCCTGCGGCGACTGCAGACGCCCATCCTGCGAGGCCGGCGATCCGGAGCATCGTGGTGGACCCGCATGCGTCGGTGAATGCTGTTTCATCGGAGTGGCATGAGGTACGTTACAAGCGCGGTCGTCGCCCCGCGCCTTTGCCATCTCGGGAGGGAGCCATTAATGGCGACCAACGGCTCTCTGCTGCGGAGGCCTTTAAGGCGGAGCTCTTCGGCCGCTGCTTCCGGTGCTTTTCTTCAGAGCACATCGTCCGGTTCTGCACCAACGAAGCGCGCTGCATCCACTGCCTCGACGCCGGCCACCCAGCCAAGAAGTGCCCTACTCGCCATCTTCCGCGCGTGCCCCTCCCGCCGCTGCCCTCACGCCGCCGCCTGCCTCCCAAGCCGGCGGTGCTTTCTCGTCTCACCTTCCCGCCCGGCCACCCAGATCTCACTCGCCAGCCAGTCCACACTCGCCTTGCATTCCCCGACAACTCCACACCTGCCGCATCCACCACCGACACCCTCACCCCGCCACTGCCCCCACCTCCACCCACTTCCGATCCTTTCCCTACCATGGCGGGCGAGTTTGGCTTCGTGCGGCGGACTCTGCGTACTAAGGTGGCGCTGGAGCTGACTCAGGAGATGGCGGTGGAGGAGATGGTGCTGCGCCGCTCAGCGCTCGTGTTCGTCGTGGTGGGCACCCAGCCTCGCCTCGCGCCTGGGCACGTTCACGAGGGTTTGCTTCACGACTTTCCCGACCTGCCTGCTGACGCCGTGCAGATCTCGCTCCGGCAGCCCGGGATGTTCTTCGCCCGCTTCGCCAACGCTCACTGCTTCGACATGGTCGCCTCGCGCTCCATCTTCCATTTCAGGGGGACGCCCATCCTCATCAAGCGCTGGAATCGCCTCACCTTCGCCACGCTGAAGAAATATAGGTACAATGTACGCCTCTTCATCGAGCAGCTCGCGCCGCAGGCCTGGGCGCTTTCCACCGTGCAGCGTGCCCTCCCCGGCTGCCTCATCCATACGGTGGCCGGCGAAACCATCGGCAAGCTCGACCTCTCCTACTTCGTTATCGAGGCCTGGGTCGAGAGCCTTGAGGACGTTCCTACGGAGACCGTCATCGACCTTCACGAGCCTGCACCCTGCGCCGACCCGCTCTCCCATGCCGTCTTGCCACCGGGGTTCTCCTCCACCGACGCCGCACCCCCGGTGCGGGCACGCCGACGCAATGTTGCCACAAGGACCACCTCTGCGAGCGACCTCCGAGAGTGCTAAGCACGACTGCGCTCGTCCACCTCGACTCGTCAACCTTCATCAGGCCGACCCCTGCTGCGCGTGCTCGCCGACATGATCATGGCGGCGACGGCTACGACGACGACATCGACGACGACATGCTGGAGGAGGAGCAGGTGCACCCGTGGGCGCACTTGGTGCCGGATGACGTTTGGCACCAGCGCTTGAAGGCCACCTCCTCGGGTCCGGCCGCAGGCCAGCACCGCCCGCGCCGCCAACGTAGCGGCCGCCACCACCAGGGTCTCGCCTCGTCTGGTGTGCTCGCCATGACTCTCGCTGCTCCGCCTCTCGCCGGCGGGACAGCGGTGACCGCCGCACCAATCCCTGACGGCGTGCCCGACGCCGTGACTGCAGCGACGAACGGCGTGCAGCTTGACGTTACGCCGGCACATGGGGCCGCTTCTGCTGATACTCCCGTGGTCAACACTCCCATGCCGCCCCACACCCCAAACGAGCAACTGCTTGGGGCCGCAGGCCCTGTGCCTGATCTTGCGGAAGCTCTGCAACTCGCCACTTCGGGATCGTCTTGGCAGGGCGTGCCTGTCCTGCAGCCCTCCTGCGCTGCGCCTGACGGACTGGGGGACATGCACCCTGCTGCAAAGGATGTCGACACCCTGCCCCTTTGCGGGTGCTGCGGACTGCAACCGCGTGCTCCTACTCCATGACGTTGCTGTTGAACGTGAGACTGTGGTCTTGTGTGCACCGATCCAGAGTTGCCTCCAGCAAGGCATTGGCGGGCCTGCTTTGGATCCCCAAGCCCAGCCCACCTTTGCTGACCTGGACGCCGCGCCATCTTCGCCGCGTGGGCTTACTGTCGACGGCCCAGCCACTTTCTCCACCTCCGACCTGCTGTCGACCCTGATTCAGCCCATCACGCCCGGCATCATCCCTACCCCAGGCTCGCAGCACACCCCACCAGGGCCGCCGCCACACGAGGAACAAGGAGACGACCGCCACCCGCCGGAGCCACCGCGTGCAGAACCGCAAGCAGGCGGTGACGGGCGGCGCGCAAGCTCATCGTCTCCAAGCGCGGCCTAGCCATCGCCGAGAAGGGGGAGGAATCTGACGACGACACACTCAGCCAGTACCAGACGGCGCTGGACTCGCCGCTCTCCAGCACCCAGATGGGCAAGCTCACCACCCTCGCCAAGGGAGCTCGTGGGCGGCGCAGGGCTACGGCAGCAACGGAGCAGCTGGTTCCCCCTGTGCAGTAAGTCTGTGCAGCCCTGTTTGCTATGCGCGTCGTCACTGTTAGTCAATGAATTACAACTTTCTTATATGGAATGTTAGAGGTCTCAATGATCCTGTTCGTAGAGGTGTAGTATGTGCTGTTATCAGGAAGCACAATGTAACAGTTGTTTGTCTTCAAGAAACCAAGTTGCAAGTGATTGATTTAAGCATCGTTAAGCAATGTTGTGGTCCTCAGTTTACCGATTTCTGTTATGCTCCTGCTGATGGTACCCGGGGTGGCATCCTTGTTGCTTGGATACCGGCTGAATTTCAGTGCACAATCAGGCTGCTATCTCCTTGGTCTGTTGCTGTTCATGGTTTGCTCTCTCAGTCCAACACTAACCTAAATTTGGTAGCAGTCTACGGGCCTCAATCAGATGCAGACAAGGCCCTCTTCCTTCAGGAGCTCCAGGCGAGGATTGCTGTTGATCTGCCACCAGCGACCGCCACCATCATCGCTGGAGATTTCAACATGATTGTTAAAGCAAGTGATAAGAATAACCTCAACCTGAATAGAAGAAACATGGCAAAGTTCAGGAAGTTCATCAATGACCTGCAGCTAAAAGATCTTTATCTCCATGGGAGACGCTACACCTGGAGCAATGAGCAGCAGGCTGCCACTATGGTCAAGCTAGACAGGGTTCTTTTCAATCAAGAGTGGGATGCTGCCTTCCCTGGATGCATTCTTCAGGCCATTTCGTCAGAAGTCTCGGACCATTGCCCCATTCTGCTCAGTTCAGACGCTGGTTTCAAGCATGTACTCAGATTTCGTTTTGAGCAATCTTGGGTATCTCGTGAGGATTTCCTGGAGGTGGTGCTTGCTGCTTGGAACTCAACTCCTTATCATGTCGACCCCTTCATTAATCTGCATGTCAAACTCACCTCCACTGCCCAAGCCTTGTCCAAATGGAGTGCCCAATTCACCTCTGACATGGAACTGCGCGCTGCCATCACTAGTGAGCTCATTTTCAAGCTGGATCAGGCCATGGACAGCAGGCAGCTAACTGATGAAGAGAGGCAGTTCCGTGCAATGCTGAAAATGAATAGGCTGGGCATTGAAGCCATCCAAAGGACACAATGGCGCCAGCGTTCCCACATCCAGTGGCTGAGAGAGGGGACGCCAGCACCAAATTCTTCCACGCCAAAGCCAATGCTCGCAGACGCAAGAAATTCATCCCCAGCGTTGAGTATGAAGGCACTGTGCACACTGACCAACAGGGCAAGCTGGATGCCTTCTGGGATTTTTTCCAGAAGCTTATTGGTGAGTCTCGGCCTCGACAACACTCCCTCAACCTCCCTCTCCTGGAATTGAGCCTGTCAACCTCACTGATCTTGAAGCTACTATCACGGCTGAGAGGTCCGAGCTGCCATTATGGATCTGCCCAATGATAAAGCCCCTGGCTGCGATGGTTTCTCTGCCCTATTCTATAAGAAATACTGGCATATCATCAAGTTTGATATCATGCGCGCCATTGGTGCTCTTGAATGTTGTACTTCCCGCAACCTGCACTACTGAACTCAGCCACTATGATTTTGCTACCCAAATCCCCTGATGCTACCAAGCCAAGCGAGTTCAGGCCGATTAGCCTGATCCACTTCTTTGCAAAGCTGTTCACTAAGATATTGGCCTTGCGGCTGCGCCCAAGGATGAACGAGCTTGTAAACCCCTGCCAGAGTGCATTCATCAAAGACCGTGCCATTCATGACAATTTTGTGTTTGTCCGTGCCCAAGCGAAGCTATTCAGGCAGAAGAAAATTCCGGCGCTGCTGGTTAAACTGGACCTGCAGAAAGCTTTTGATTCTCTCTCTTGGGAGTTTCTTCTTGAAGTGCTGGAAGCAAAGGGTTTTGGACAGAAATGGAGGGACTGGATTGCTTGTCTGCTGTTCACTGCATCCACCAAAATCACTGTCAATGGGGAATTATCGGAGATTATTTACCACAGGCGTGGGCTGCGGCAAGGAGACCTCTATCACCCCAACTTTTTGTCATTGCCACCGACATCCTGCCTGAGTTGTTTGCCTTCGCTGACCGCCTAGGTGCCCTGAAAAGCAACATGTTTCTCCATGCTAAAAATCGTGTATCCTTGTATGCGGATGATGTTGTCATCTTCGCTGAACCTGACCAAGAGGAGCTCCATTCTGTCAAGCTACTGATGCAATGCTTTGGGGAGGCATCTGGCTTGCTCACTAACTTTGAGAAGAGTTCTATCATCCCCATTCACTGCTCACACCTGGACACCACTGCACTCGCTGCTGTCCTGGAGTGCCCTATTCAGAATTTCCCATGTAAATATCTTGGTCTTCCTCTTTCTGACCAGCGGCTTCGCAAAGGAGATTTGCAACCCTACCTGGACAAACTAGCTGGCAAGGTCAAGGGATGGAACAAGGGAGGTTTTTCGCTGGATGCTAGGCTGCTCCTAGTCAAACATGTGCTCTCAGCGATGAACATTCACCAGCTCTTAGTAATTGACCCCCCCCTTTGGCTGCTTAAGGCAATTGACAAGCTGCGTCGCGGTTTCCTTTGGTGTAGTGACGAGCTGGCCACCGGCGGCCGCTGCCTTGTGAGATGGGATGCTATTTGTAGGCCACTGGACTTTGGAGGTCTTGGTATCACTGATTTGCAGCGGAAAGCTACCGCGCTGCGGGTGAGATGGCTATGGCTTGCCTGGACTGATCCCAATAAATCTTGGACAGGGATGCCTCTTGGCATAGATGAGCGCGCTAGAAAATTATTCAATGCAGCTGTCAGATTTAATTTGGGAAATGGGCAAAGGATTAGCTTTTGGCATGATCCTTGGACTGCTAGCCACAGCAGCCTCGCAGCCATTGCACCTGATCTGTTCAAATTCTGCACCAAGCGTAACCTCACTGTTGCTCAGGCCATCACAGATGATAAATGGATGAGGCATTTCAAACAGAACCTCTCCACTGCTGCTCTTCAGCAATTCCTACAAGTTTGTGATATTTTAACTGACGTGCAGCTCCTGAACGATACACCAGACACTATCTCATGGCTCTGGACAACTAATGGCAAATATACTGCCAGTTCAGCATATGGTATGCAGTTTGAGGGTTCCACCCGCTTCAACTTCAGAGACACCGTTTGGACTAGTGGGGCGCCGCTGAAATGTCGCATCTTCAGTTGGCTGGCGATCCGGGGCAAGTGCCATACCGCTGATTGCCTTCAGAAAAAGGGCTGGCCACACAATGCAGCATGTGTTTTCTGCCTCAGCGAGCCTGAAACTGCACTCCACCTGCTAACCTCTTGCCTGTTATCATAAGACTTTGGCAGAAAATAATCCACACAGCTGCCCTCCCCAATTACATGGTGCCTCCCGCCAACACTACCAGTTTAGAGGATTGGCTCCTGAACACTCGCCAAAGACTCCCCAATTCTTTGAAGAAAAATTGGACTGCTGTAGTTCACTTAACCTGGTGGTCTATTTGGAAAGAACGCAATGCCAGGATTTTTAACAACAAAGCTGAACCCCTTAACAGAATCCTTTTGGGTATCCTCGAAGAAGCAAGGTGCTGGAGAGATGCTAGGAAATCCTGCGCTGCTGACTTGATCCTTAGACCCAGAGAACCTGATTAGCTAGCTTTGTCTCTCTTTTTTTTGCAGTCTACATGTGGCTTGCTGTAGACCTAGCTTAGTTCTTTCCTTTTATTTTGGTTACTTTGTACTCTTGTGCACTCTTCTAATTGAATGAAAAGCAGGATCGACTGCCTTTTCCGTCAAAAAAAACGATATCGCTGCCGCACACCTGTTGGATCTCCTGGTACAGTCGACCCTATGTGCCCAAGATATTATCATTAACAGTATTTGGCTCCCACAATAAAACGCCATTTCACATCAGCAGAGAGTAGAAAACTTGCCTGTATTTCTGGGTTCTTGGCAAGCTCATACATAGCCCACTCTGTCGTTACCAAAGTCGTATCTGCAGCCTCGATGATTGCCTCCCACACCAGCATCATCAGTTCTTCGTCTGTCAGTGCGTTCTTCGCTACCAAGAAGTCTAGATAGGATAACTTCATCTGTGTAACACAATTTTATTACGTCGAGATGCTCAATGGACACACAAAAGAACTGATCAAAATGAAACAGTTTTTGACGGAATCCAAATGAAACAGTTACAAGTTATGTGCAAATGTGCCACCTGGCCACTCGCTATCCTTTTCTTCTGTTGATGGATCAAGGCTTGCACCACCGCTGTTCGCCTTGATTCTGTGGTAAGAACCCTTGCTTCAAAGCTCTTGTTTGGAACCCAGCTAAGGTATGGGAAGAAATCCCGCCAATCAACCTCAATTTCGCACATCATGATGTCAACCACCGTGGCCGGGTAGATTTCTTCCTTTTATATCTCGCTCCCAAACTCCTCAACATAGATTGAACTCGTATCCTCACCTAAGCTCTGAAAATGTTGTGTGCCTTCTCAGTATCGCGAATGATAAACGAATAATCTGAAGTTTGATTCAAATAAAGAAAGTGATACTTAGGATGAGCCCACCATATCACGACGTTTATCTGCTTACCTGTACCAAGGATAGGCGGAACAGTTCGTCCTTGAAAACTTCTCTGAAGTTCAGAGGAGAATGTGGGTCGTCATTCACCAGAGCACGAAGAGTGCTTAACATGTTATCCATCATTGTGTCCCTTGTGTGCCGAAACTTTTTCTAAATATTTTGCATGCATTTTTTTTGTGGCACATTAGTTATGAAGTATAAACATATGCATGATGTGGTAACTAAATTGTGTATGTAAAGATTCATACTACCTGAGCAGCAGAACCTAACATGCCCGTCATAACTAAACGCTTCCCCATCTTGTGGAAGTCATTGTAGTCACTTGTAGCAACAATCTTTTTTATCACGAGTCAACACATTCAACGCTTTAGATAGCTTTCGAGTAGATATGGATGAGTATTTCGCAACCATTGCCTGCAAATACACGACAATATATATATATATATGTTTTATGAATTTATAGTCAAATTTTACATTTTTCACAATGTTGCTATCATTTCTCTGTTCTGCATCACAACCAATATGAAGAACCATATGTATAATTTGTGTATCAATCGTGTATATTTTTTAGCTTAATTGGGTGTAGTTTTTGCGGAAAACAGATCAGTCCACGTCTTGTTTTGGTGAGAGAAAAATCCATGATTTATCTCCAGCACGGAAAATATAGGTCAAAGTAACAATCATGTTAAACTTCAATTTATACCGTGAAAAGGCATGATTGAAACAAAAATTGCTAAGATACTGTAAATGAAAACATACATAGTAAATATGCACTAGGGAATATAACAAATATATATATAGCCCACAGGCTAAATTTCCATAATAATCCAAACGTTCAAAAAAAATGTAGTACACCATAAAATACCTCCTTGGCTACTTCTGTTGAGTTGAGCACAACTACACATGAAGCCCCGGTCTTTATAGTGTATATTGGCCCATAAATTTCAGACCATTTTGCAAAGGTCTTGTGGGGTTTCTTTTCTTTCAACTGGTGCAGATTTCCGATAAGTGGTAAGCCAGGGACAGCTGCATTGAATTAAACAAGCAGTGTTAGACAAGGTAAGATTTTGTTTCTTTTCCAGAACATACTTAAATAAGCTCAAGTTATCAAAATGAGAAAATGTTTGAACACCAGAATAATCAACATCACAAAATGTATCTTGAAAGATCCAACCAACATAACTGCGATATACAATTTATTAAAGTTATTGTATGATGCACCGCACTATATGGAGGTAAAACATCTTACGTTTCGAATGTTCCTATTTTTAAATTCATAGTTTCTGCAACATATATAAACAAATTGCAATTGATTTCGCTCCATGAATACATATACTGAAACCGTTGTGCAGCCAGAAATTAGGGAACATAATAAGTTTTCAAACCTTGTTGCGTTAAAGTATAACAGGTAGCTTGCATAATTAGAGTCCATGTCAATTGTCGCAGCAGTCTAGCCGTAATATGAGTTATTTTGTGTTAGAGTCAAAAAAAGAATCCTAGTTGAATACTATTCATAGTTCTAATAGGTTTGCATCAGGCCTCCTGACGTTGATCCTCCTATAAGAGGATGTGTATCCCATATATTCTGGGTCAAGCATAAATAAACCCCAATCTTCCGATTTCTAATCCCAACCTTTCTAATTTCTCCAATCTACCCCTGTTATCTTATCAGTTTGCCAGTCCCGGCATCAACCCGTAGGCAATGTTCTCGCCCGCCGGTGAACCATATGCATAATCTACGCAACAAATGCGCTCACACCATATTAGATATCTGGCCCGCCCCTCCCACACCCAACACCACAAAGACGGCAGGAACCATGCTACGATAAATTGTGTTTTTTATTTTCTCTTTTTACACCTAATATTTATTTTCACGTATAAGTTTATCTAAGTAAAGAACATTCACCTCATTTGGACGGATTTTCGGAAGAAAAAAAGGAACATTTATCTTTTTAGCGGTTTTTAAAACATTTATCTTATTTGACATATTTTAAAATAATAATATTTATTTGAATTTTTGTAATAAGAACATTTATCTTATTTGTAAGATTTTTAAAAAAGAGCGTTTATCTTATCTGAACGATTTTCAATATGAGCATTTGTGTTATCTAACCGATTTATCAGTAAGAATCCTCCTAATTGAACAATTTGTAATAAGAAGTTTTATTTATTTAAATGATTTTTAAATAAGAACATTATCTTAGTTATCTTAGTTGAATATAAAAACTACCAATATGTTTTCCACAACATAAACATTTTTTAGTACAAAAAGAGAAAAAATAGAAAACCCAAAATATAAAACAGAATTATAAAATACAAAAAATAAGACAAAAGCATAAAATAGTGAAAAGGCAAAAGAAAAAAGAAACACAAACATTAAAAAACAAAGCAAAATAATTCCAACCCATACTGGGCCGGACCACTGCGTCTGGGAGGGGTGGGCGGGAGAGATTGTGCTCCGCATTATGTGGCAAATAGGTTTTGCCGATTTTATTGGGTTGTCCATTAGACTAGCCCGCCCATGTTCTTCACTCTAGCTCCCCCACTGTCAAAGAAGCTACAATTTCAAACACAAATGAAAAGAGCAGTCTGTCTACGGGTACTCTTGTTTTCCTCCTCCGTGCCGCCAGGAGAAAAGAAAAGCGATCTCCCTTTCCGTTGACGGCTTCCGGCGGCTCCCCTTCCGCTGACGACCTCCAGGTCGTCGGTGGTGAGGGGATGCCGGATCCCGTGTGTGCGGACTAGTGTAGCTCTAGGGTAGGCCTCTGTAGCTTAGGTTTTTGGCTGCTCGACGTGTTGGCTTCAGCGAAGGCGGTGATGAATAAAAGTGTTCCATATTCCGCTCCGATGCGGTGTTCTACTCCATGGCCGGCGAGGGATCTGTACCGTAGTATGTTCAAGCGGAGATGGCTTGGCAGCGACATCCCTATAGTGGACTTGTGTTCTTGGCCTTCCTCGTTGTGACAAGGTCATCCAGAGTACACGCAAACGGTTGTTTGCGCTGGTGACAGCTGGAAGATGGTGCATCTCGTACTGGGTTCATGGTTGGTGGCTGACATTCTGATTCCCTACTCGGACGTCGTTGTGTGTGGGTGTCAGTTCTGGAGTTCGAAAAGTTTGTGATCACGATGGAGCCGTGTGGAGCTCTGGTGCTGAGGTCCCTTTGGTGGCTGCTACGGTGGTATCGAAGGAGAGGGACAAGTGTTGACTTTTTACATAGGTTCAGTTCTATAAGATCGATATTTTACGTGTCTTATGACTTGATCTATATAAAGAAACACGCGTGCATTCTCAGGAGATCCGGTGAGATGATCGTCACCTGGGGCGCGTTGGAGCGGTCCTTGTGCCCCATCCCAACGATGCCAGCCTTACCGGCGAGCACGGCGGCCACGGCCAGCCCGCCGAAGGCAACGGCAGCCGCAGCCACCGCGCCAGGCCCGCCCGCGGGGAGCGCACTCAGCAGGAGCTCCATTAGCCGTGCGTAGCGTGGGGTTGGGAGGAGGAAAGGCTGAAGGCGAAGGGAGTGGCGGTGCGGCGTCCAGGCTTCGGTTTCGGCTTATGGAGTATTTATTAGTGTTCGCAAGGTGGAACTGGAAATCGATGAAATATGGGCGCGGGTGAATAATAAAAACCCAAATGCTAAAGAATGCACGGGTGCTATTTCGTCTCGTTGAGCAATCGATTGATGGCCGTCCGATCCTTCCCAGACGCTCCGATCTGAGTCCATGCGCGCGTGCCGTTCCGACCAGAAACCACCTGGGTCCCGCGCACACGTGACATGGGGAGACCGCTCTTTCATCTCATCCCGGCCAATTCATTCCCCATCCCGACTAATTAACCAGGGATTTTCCTCCGGCGATTCGCGAAATCCGGCGACGCCGAGGATTGCGGCGAGCTCGGCCCTGACCGCGAGGAGCCTGGCGCGGGTTTGCGAGGTCAGCGAGCCTGGCGCGGGAGATCGAGCTCCGCGTGGGGCGGGCGAGCTACCCGGCGGCGAGATGGTTGAGGCGTGCGGGCGAGGAGCTCCTCGCCGGAGAGCAAATTCACCCATTCGAGTGCGGCGAGTTCCGTGCCGGAGGAAGAATCCGCGTGCGAGGTCGACGAGCTGCGCGCCGGAGACCAAGCCCTCGCGTGGGATCTGCGTTGACCTTTGCGGGGACTGCCAGCGGCGGTCAGATCGGCGGCGCCATCGACAACAAGAGGTACGCACGGGTCTCTCCTCGGGGGTAGCAAGTTTCAGAGCACAGCACGGATGGGAAAGCAAACAATCCCGCAGACTTGCATAGCAGTGGAGTTCGTAAATTGCAGAGAATGTCTACCAAGCGTGTAGCGAGCAAATTGATGTAGGGAAAGCATCCCATAAGTTGCAGATTAGGAATACTAAGTTGCAGAGCATGAGTGTTTTGCGGCAAGCTGTAGACTAGCAGTAGTATTTCATTGCTAAGTTGAAGAGTACTAACTGTTGAAGACATTTGAGCGAGTGGAATGATTTTTTCAGAAAACAGAAACAGCCGCCGCAGACTGCAGTTCACAGATGGCAGCACCTTCCGCCGGATTGGATCATGATAAATATTGATGGGGCTTTCCGTGTGGAGTCTGGAACTGGGGGCTGGAGATGTATTGCGAGAGATCATACACGTGCACCCCTGTTTGCAGCTGCTGGAAGCTTTCATAATGCAGGCAATGCCCTCCGTACTGAAGCCATTGATCTAGCTGATCATAACAGCATTGGATGTCCAATCTTTGCTATGGGTTGTCAGGTCCTTGCAGAATGCAATCACCACCAACAACTATGATGCCGCACCTCTTGGAGCCCTGTTTCGGGAAGTGAAGTTTCTCCTTCAGGTTTCCTTCATCGAATACAAGATTGTTTACATGAATCGTAGTTGTAATAAACCAGCTCATGAGCTGCAGGCACTAGGTGCAGCTGAACCTGTAGGGTACCGTCGTGTGTGGGTAGATGAGTATCCTGTATCTGTAACCAGTGCCATGTCCGGCGATTATGCCGTGCAAGTTTAATAGAATGTGTGCGTTTAAAATAAATAAAAAACTGTGGAAGCTAGGCTACACCCTGATGTTTTTTGCAGAGCAATGACCACTAAGTTGCATGGTAGTAAATCATCCACCCTTCCTCGTGTTTGAGGTGGGGATTTTTCTACAAGCACATAGTTTGCATCAAGTTTGTGTTATATAAACGCTGATTTTGAGATA
This sequence comes from Poa pratensis, assembly GCA_947311845.1. Lineage (NCBI taxonomy): Eukaryota > Viridiplantae > Streptophyta > Magnoliopsida > Poales > Poaceae > Poa > Poa pratensis. The sequence continues at coordinate 26,270,955 of CAMZMU010000070.1, read as the reverse complement.
ATTGGGGAACCAAAACTAATTGCACACACACGTTTGAACTTGGTGGTAGCTAGGAAGCAACTCATTGTATACACAAATGCAACTTAGGGATTAAGTTACTTCAGCCACTAGATTAAGTTGATTACATCTTAAAGTTTTGTAACTCAACTTTTTTATTAATGGACTTGGGTTTACTAATCAAGTTGCCTCACCAACATAGTTAAGTTACTTGTGCCATTCTATTGGGTTTCAAATTAGTAGAGTTTCTAGTTAATTTAGTTAAGTTGATTACCCCCAACAATTAAGTTGCTGATACCCTTTAATTAAGTTGTTTACCGCTCGTTCTTATATGTTCTGTCTTGTTGCATATCTAGTTAAGTTTTCAAAATAATAGAGTTGCTAGTGAACTTAGTTAAGTTGATTATCCCCGGCAATTAAGTTATTTACTGCTTATTCTTATCAAGTTCTGTCTTGCTGCAATATCCATTTTTAGTTTATTTTTCAAATTAGTAGAGTTGCTAGTAAATTTAGCTAAGTTGATTATTCTCGGTAATTAAGTTGCTGATAACATTTAATTAAGCTATTTACCGATCATTCTTATCAAGTTTTGCCTTGCTGCAATTATCCATGTTTAGTTTAGTTTTCAAATTAGTAGATTTGCTAGTCAATTTAGCTAAGTTGACTATTCTCGGCAATTAAGTTGCTGATACCATTTAATTAAGTTGTTTACCGATCATTCTTATCAAGTTTTGTCTTGCTCCAATATCTGTTAAGTTTCAAATTAGTAGAGTTGCTAGTGAATTTATTTAAGTTGATTATTCCTGGCAATTAAGTTGCTGATACCATTTAATTAAGTTGTTTACCGCTCATTCTTATCCATGGTTTTAAAAGCGTCGCCTACTCGACGCCTAAGCGTCAGAGCGCCCGGAGACGGCAAAGCGTCCTGCTCGCCTTAGGTTCCTGTCTAAGGCGTCCAGATTGGACGTACGAGGCGTCCAAGGCGTCGCCATAGCGGGGAAGGCGTCGCTCTGGTCAATTCTGGACGCCTTCGACCTCGATGGGCAGCTCTGGCGGGAAACGGAGCGGGAACCAGAAATTGGGCGGGATGGGAAGAAATTGGGGGGCAAATTGGGGGGAAATAGATGGGAGAGAGAGTGGGGAACCCACCTGTGACCAGAATCGATCTGAGAGAGAGAGAGGAGCTCTCTCCTCTCAGGCGGCCTGCTCCTCTTCCGCCAGATCCGCCGGCCAGCTTCCGCTCTTCTCCACCGGCCTCCCCTTCTTCGGCCAAGCTTCTGGGCCTCTCCTCCCCTGCGCAGCCCTCTCCCAGCAGGGTAACAAGGTACGGGATCCCTCTCTCCCCCATGGCCCCATGGTCTCTTTCCTCTCCGCCCGTGGTGCTCTGTTCTTCTATGTCTCTGTTCTGCTCGTGGTGCCTCGTGGTGTTGTGGTGTTGATGTTGTCTTGCTGTGCTGCCTGCTTGTGGCTAGGCTTTGATAATTGATATAGTAGGTTAGCTTGTGGTGCCCGTGGTGCTGTAGTGCTGTGCATGTGCTTGCCTGCTTGTCCCGATGATCCAATTAAAATAGTTAGCTGCTGGAATTAGGAGGTTAGCTGATTAGCTACATGCCTACATGTTGTGGTTAAACTAATTTATGCATGTCAATCTAAGGCGTCGCCTTGCATTGCGCCTAGGCGGTAAGGCGCCCCCCCCCGCCTTAGGACGCCTTGCCGCATTGAAAACCATGTTCTTATCAAGTTTTGCCTTGCTGCCGTATCCATGTTTAGTTTAGTTTTCAAATTAGTAGAGTTGCTAGTCAATTTAGTTAAGTTGATTATTCCTGGCAATTAAGTTGCTGATAACATTTAGTTAAGTTGTTTACCGCTCATTCTTATCAAGTTTCGTCTTACTGCAATATCCATGTTTAGTTAAGTTTGAAATTAGTAGAGTTGCTATTCAATTTAGTTAAGTTGCTTACCGCTCATTCTTATCCTCGTAGGGGAGAGCCCGTGCGAGATCGCGCGCGGATCTGCGCGTCTGGAAGCGGCCAAAACCATCGCGAGCGTGCGGCGAGCTCTGCGGCTATCTAGGCTGTACGGCGACCTCGGCGGTACGGCGAGAGGTGGCCAGTTCGGAGGCGTCATCGACGGCGAGAGGTACACTCATCTCTTCCTTGGGGTAAGGGGCATGCGGTGGGGTTGGTGGTTTCGGGTGGGATTTTGCTTCAGGACTCAGCAGTCTTAGATGTTGGTTGTGGTTCAGATTTTGTCCACAGCATGAATACTACGTTGCAGAGCACTATGTTGATTCAGGCAAATCACACCACTTAGGTTGCAGAGCAGTTGTTAGTAAGCTGTAACAGCATGATGTACTAAGTTGCAGATCACTGGAGCACTAAGTTGCAGAGACTTAAGTTTGCATAGTACGAGGTTTATGTGTGCATAATATGGGAACTACACCCCCATTAGTTACAGAGTAGTACCATTAAGTTGCAGGGATACGAGTATTTAGTCGCTGGGACGAGACTGCTAAGCTTTTTTCAGTAACTACACGTGCAGGTAGAGCCTGCCATTAAGTTGTATCTCATCCCCACATGCAGGTACTACACGAATAATGATGGTTGCTCTCATCCCCACATGCAGGTTTTTGACATGGATGAATCCCGGGAAAAGCAGTAAGGGTTGCAGTGATGGCATTACGCTATATTGGAATATCCGCGAGGAAAAAAATCCGTTTGAATGAACTACTAGGTTGCATATATCATCTGTATTGAGCTATGTAGATATAAGTACGACTTCTTGCTTACTACTTATGCATGGCTTGGTATCTAGTATCTTTGATGTCTCTGCAACTATGGGTTTCAGTTGTAAGTTGTTTATTGTAGAGCCTGCCATTAAGTTGTATCCAAACATTGTACTAAGTTGCAGCAACGTGGTACTAGGTTGATTGCACATCAGTTACAACTGCGCAGGATACAACATTGGTTCTGAGCATCAAGTTGCAAAGGAAATGCTATAAAGTTGCTTCCTGGTGCTTAGTAACTTTCTAGTTCCACCATTTTTTGAGCTTTCTTCAAATTGCAGGCAGGCATATTAAGTGGTAGCAGATATAAATGGTACTAAAGTTGCCTTTTTGGGGGGCTAACAAGTTGTGTTTGCATCAAGTACATGTTGCAGATCCATGTCAAAGAGTAGTAGGGTTGTTGAACAACAGGGAGAGCAAGATCATGAATGAACCTAGTATGTTTTTCCCCACTTTGGTGGCTATGATTTCCTTTCTTCCATCTTCAGGTACGTGAAAGCAACTAGCTACAGAAGGAGCAGCAACAAATGGGTTTGACTGTTCTATGTCCAGAAGAAGATGGCCTGTGTGCTTTTTGGAGAAGATCAGGGCAGCAACAGATGGTTGTCTGCCGTATGTCCAAATGGAGAAGATCGGGGCAGCAACAAATGGTGTCATGTTGCTGGAGAGAGAAGAGCAGCAACAAATGGCATCTGTGTTACTGGAGAGAGTAGAGCAGCAACAATGGCGTTTGTGTGCTGCTGGAGAAGATGGCAGGGAGAGCGAAGGGGGAAACTGGTGGTGCGTGCTCGTACGGATTTGTGTGGGATCACTCGCACGGCTCCTGGTCCTATTTTTGTCCGTTTCCACTTGGTCGTCTTTTCCCTTCCTTTTTCTGTCGGTGGTGGGGCGTGGCCCGAACTTTCCATATACGGCGCGATTGCTGGGGAGTACTAACCAGCATCCGATTGCTGCCTAGACCTGGCCAAAAAACCAACGGCTGCTAATGGAAAGGAAGAAATCTGGAAGAGAACTCTTCTCACCGGCAGCCCCCCCTCACTCTTCTTATAAAACCTTAAAAGTGTACCGAAGGACAACGACGAGTAGCAAAGAAACGAACAATTCTCACTGTTAAAAATTCTCACTGGAAGCCGCCAACGACTCGGTACTTTGCTTCGATGCTAGTACAAGATAGTATAGTATTATGCATGATGCCATCTTGTTTGGCCATGATGACAACACTTCATTTCGTTGCTCTCGGTGAGATATGCACATGCAGCGGGTGGAGCTTGTAGCTCGTGAGCTGGATGGTGTCCACATCGTCCTCGGCGCCCTCCCTGAGCCTCCACGCGAACACCTGGACGAACCGTGCGATGGCGGTGCACGAGATGGCCGACGCCTGCAGCGCCCCGGCGCAGACCCTCCTCCGCCGCCGAACGCCATGGTCTTGAACATGTCCGCGTCGTCGAAACGCCCGTCCAGGAACCTCTCCGGCCTCCACTGCTCGGGCTCCTGCCAATCCTTCTTGTCCATGTTACACCCGTACAGGTTGATGACAATCTGACGCGATGAAGTGTTGGTTCATTTAGAAATCCATGGCCGCCAAAAGGTTGGTTTTTTATACAGTAGCTCCATGCATGTCATTGCAGTGGTCAATTACCTCTGTTCCGGCTGGGACGTCGTAGCCACCCAGTTTGGTGGTCTCATGCACGAACCTCGGAGGCACCAGCGGGACGGGGAATGAAGCCGCAGCGTCTCGTGGAATACGGCGTTGAGGAATGGCAGCCGACGTAGGTCATCCTCTATGACCGTATCGTTGCCGCACACCTGTTGGATCTCCTGGTACAGTCGATCCTGATGTGCCAAATATATTATCGTTACCGGTTTCGCTCCCGCAATAAAACACCAGCAGAGAGTAGAAAACTTACCTGTATTTCTGGGTTTTTGGCAAGCTCATACATAGCCCACTCAGTCGTCACCAAAGTAGTATCTGCAGCCTCGATGATTGCCTCCCACACCAGCATCATCAATTGCTCCTCTGTCAGTGTGTTCTCTGCTAGTAAGAAGTCCAGGTAGGATACCTTTGCCTGCATAAGTGCATATCTCAATTTTTTGCGTCAGGATAACACATAGAAGAATTGGATCAAAATTAAACAGTTACAAACTATCTGCAAATGTGCCACCTCGCCACTCGCAATTCTTTTCTTCTGTTGATGGATCAAGGCTCGCACCACCGCCGTTCGCCTTGATTCTGTGGTAAGAACTCTTGCTTCGAAGCTCTTGTTTGGAACCCAGCTGAGGTATGGGAAGAAATCCCTCCAATCAACCTCAATTGCGCACATCATCAAGTCAACCACAGTGATCTGGTAGATTTCTTCCTTTGATACCTCCCTCCCAAACTCCTTAACATAGACTGAACTCACATCCTCACCTAAGCTCTGAAATTGCAGCATCCATTATCGGTATCACAAAATAAATTAAGCATCTGAAGATTGATTCAAATCAAGAAAGTGATACTAAGGATGAGCATGCCATATCACGACGATTGTAGACTTACCTGGACCAAGGACAGGCGGAACAGCTCGTCCTTGAAAACTTCTCTGAAGTTCAGGGGAGAATGTGGGTCGTCATCGACCAGCGTACGGAGAGTGCTTAGCATGTTATCCATCATCGTGTCTCTTGTGTCCCGAAATTGTCTCTAGATATTTTGCAAGCATTTTTGTTGTGGTACATTAGTTAACTGAAAGTGTAAGCGTATCCAAGAGGTGGCAACTAAACTGTGTATGTAAGACTTATACCTGAGCAGCAGAACCCAACATACCCGCCATAACTAAGCGCTTCACCAGCTTGTGGAAGTCATTGTAGTCACTTGTAGCAACCATCGTTTTATCACGAGTCAGCACTGTCAATGCTTTAGGTAGCTTTCTCGTAGATATGGATGAATATTTCGCAACCATTGCCTGCAAATACAGGACAGAATTTATGTTTTTCCAAATTAATATCCAAATGTGACACATTTCTGAAATGCTGCTATCATGTACTCCCTCCGTCCAATAATAACTGTCTTAGATTTGTCAAAAAGTTGATGTATGTAGACATGAAACATGTATAGGTACATTCACTTTTGTACAAATTTGAGACACTTATTTTGGGACGGAGGGAGTATCTGTTCTGCATCACAGCCAATATCAAGAAGTATATGCCTCTAAACAAAAAGTATATGCATAATTTGTGTACTAATCCGTTCTACTTTTTAGCTTAGTTGGGTAGTTCTCGCGGAACAGAAGTCAATCCATAGCACATTTCAATCACTTTTTATTTGTGAGAAAGCTCGTTAGAATTCTTGATTTATCTCCAGCATTAAACAAATATAGGCAAACATAAATATCATGCTAAAGTTGATTTCTTAAAGAAATCTTGTATGTAGGTTTGAATTATTATATTTCCATTTAAAATACATAAAATGCTAAGATGATGTCAACGAAAGCATACATAGTAAACATGAACTAATATTACAAAAACCCATGCAGAAGACTAAGAGACTAAATTTCCAGAGTAACACAGATGTGCAAAAAAAAATTCCGTAGAAAAATATAAAATATATATTATCAATAGAAAATGAGAAATGGGAATTTCCGTATTACCTCTTTCACTACTTCTGTTGAGTTGAGCACAGCTACAGTTGATGCCCCAGTCTTTATAGTGTATATTGGCCCATAAATTTCAGACCATTTTGCAAAGGTCTTATGGGGCTTCTTTTCTTTCAACTGGTGCAGATTCCCAATAAGCGGTAAACCAGGAACAGCTGCATGACAATTAAACAAGTTGTGTCAGATGAGGTAATGATTTTATTTCTATTTCTTAGGAAACTTAAATAAGCTCAGGCTATCAAAAGGAGGTAATTTTTTAATACTGAATTAATCCAGATCACAACATGTATCTAGAAAGATCCAACAGTCATAACTGAGATATACAGTTTATTAAAAATTATTGTATGCTGCAATATATGACGGTAAAACATCTTCTGTTCAGAATGTTCCTGTTTAAAATCCGCAGCTCTGCAACTTAATATAAACGAAATAATTGATTTGTGCTCCATGAATAATATATATTGAAACCATTATGCAGCCATAAAGCAGGGAACATAAGCTGCCAAATAGCTATTTTCCGAAGTGGTTTGCTCTGCATTATTTGAAGATCTACTGTGACAGATAGAGGAACATCTGGACTCGTTGTTTTCGGCAGTTGCTATCCAAGAACCAGCACCTTTAGGCCAATAGTAAGTAGGAGGTTATAGAAACTGTGACATTCATCAGTCAGGGGTGCATTCCATTTCATCCTTTAACCCAGAGAAAATTAATAGTGTTAAACGTATATATTTGATCGAACAATACTCCAAATTCATGTTTGGAAGTTGGAACACAAGAAACCCATATGAATTTAGCTGAAATTCATATTTGTGCAGTTTCGTAGGAAAGATGAAAATTCTCGCGCTACACACAGGGAATAAACTTCCCCATGGCACTACGCGTGGAAATTCAATACTTCCAGTGCTTGCACAAATACTCATGTAAATGAAGAAACATGTTAATTTGTTTCTGTCGGCACATCGGTTTTTGTAATAAAGCTAGTGACAACTAACAAGTCACTAACTGTGAGCAGTTCAGGAATATAGCTATATGTCCTTTACATGTTCTGCAATAATGTAGAAAGATAAGTGAACCAAACTATTCTGACAGTAACATCTCAATGCTTGTTTTCAATCACTTGTCTAGCTTTCCTTTTGAGAGCTTATGAGGCACTTTCCCTTGTAGAAGTGCCAACCGGACTGCTCAATGCCCATGCAAGGGGACCGAAAGGGACTTAGAAATTGGATTGCAACAAAAAAGGAGTAACTCAGGATGGTGGGAAGTGAAAGGGGCCACGTGATTCTTCATGTTGACATGTTTTTATGTCTAGTGAGTTAGTCACAATAGCTAGGTGTTATTTTCCGAATGTACATTGGATAATCTTGTAGAATAAAAATACAAAATAAAAGATAAAACTGGCAGGTATTCAGAAATTTACCAAACTAAAAATAACAAGTATTTGAAGGTTTTGCCAACATAAAAATAGCATGCATAGACACTAATTGACTGTGCAGTTAAACATAATACTCCTTTCCCGCAAAATAAATAATTCCTTGTGCCTCTATATATAGGTCATGATGGGAAAATCTTAGCTTGAAACACCCATGTCCGCTTGATATCCATCTAAACCACGTGTAAAGGTTCCAAAAGTTTAAATTTTAAATTAACTTATTTCGAAGAGGTGTTAGTACATATATAAGCCTCTATAATTTTTCGATACCAATAGTAAAAGAAATGTTACATCTGAGTTTAATATTAAAATTTAACAGACGTGCAACTATGGTATATGTTTATAAAGTTTAAAAATTTACATAATAGTTTTCCAAATCTGGTCAGGGTCGCTTTCCCCTGATTAATACCTACCGTATCAAAACGCATTAAATACTATTACAGGATCATATCATATAATAATGTAAGGAAAACCGTCTCTTAAAAGCCCAAGTATGGCACTTCTGCAGCATGTATATACTCACGCAATATACATAGCATGTTGCATATGATTTATCTAATTTCAGGACGAAAAAACGTGAGTGGGATATGTTATCCTAAATAAAGTAGTACTATATGCCGTCTTGAGAATGTCATTGGACATCGGTAGCACAATCCATGAAACTCCAGTTTCTTCCACATAATCGCTAGGGAGATGCAGAACACCATGATGCAATTTTCAAAAGGAGAACAACATTTCCAACCCGCCACCTTACGATGCTCTGGAATTTACACGCTGTGAAGGAAGCTTCTCAATCAAAATCAAAGTTGAATAAAGAGAGTTTATTCGGTGTGATAGGTACTAGGTCCGAATCAATGGAGAGAACCGGAAACACAAATTAAAAAGGGGGCTGAAACCTCACATCATCAAAAAACAGGAAAAGCAGAGCAATAACAAGAACATCGCAGGATCGACCGCAGGTCTGCACTCTGCAGGCGTGTATTTCGAGGAGATTGGGTGAGATGATCGTCACCTGGGGGCGCGTTGGAGCGGTCCTTGTGCCCCATCCCGACGATGCCGGCCTTACCGGCGAGCGCGGCGGCCGCGGCCACTCCGCCGACGGCCGCGGCGGCCACAGCCACCGCGGCCCCGCCGCTCGTGGGGAGCGCAGTCAGCAGGAACTCCATCGACTTGCTTCGGTGCGGAACGGGAGCTGGGAGGAGGAAAGGCAGGCAGCGTGGCGGTGCTGCCTGCGTGCTACGGTTTCGGCTTATTAGTGTTGACGAGACGGCAAGGGATAGCGACAAAGAGCCCCGGGCGAGGCATATGAGTGCGTTGCAGAAAGACTCGATTCCATTCTACGGGTGAAATGCTACGAGCTTTTTTTTTTTTTCATAAAATAAATTGATTGTGTGAAAAGAAATGTAAATTATTGTGAGTTGGTGAAAAAATATGATGATTGATTGATAGTGTGGAAAAAGATGATTGGTCACTGGTGGAAGAAAAAAAGAACGTTTTTAGTGTGTGTGAGTAGGGACGTGGGAGAGGATGAACGAAAGGTGGAGCGATATGCATAACGCTAACGTAGGAGAAAGAAAAAAAACCAATGATCACCGTTTGGAATTGTTTTGCTAGTGTGGGCACGTTTGGTAGTCTGCATCAACTTCAAAAATGTAGATGTTATTTTTTTTAGTTTGGTTCTCTACACGAGGGGTCTAGAGAGATCCACACGATGTTTAAAACACCCTTAGGGCATGTACAATGGTAGAGAAGACGCGACTTCTCTTAGCCATCCAAGTCATTTAGAGAAGGCAAAATTATAAGTTATACAATGCATTATCTCTTATTGCCATCTCTAGCAATTAATGAGAATTAATTAGATTTTAGTAGGAAATTGTATTTCTAAGGGAAGACAAATGTACAATGGTGAAATTAGTTTTCCCTTATTTCGTAAGAGATCATCTCTTAGCTAAGGGAAGGCAACCTCCCCTTTCTTCATTCTCTCTCCGCCAACTAGACAAATATCCTACGTGTCAATGCTAAGAGAAGTCTGACATCACCCCCATTGTACATGCCCTAAGTGAACAATATGGTGTCTCGCACTTGAGCGCAAATGCTGGATTTTAGTGGCTCTACTATGCGTTTAGAGACATGTTCATCTCACCTTTCTATATCTATCTCACTTCTCTCCTGGTCTCTTGATCGATGCTTTGGCCATCGGTTCGTCATAGTCTTTGCACAAAAAAGTTCATCGTTATGTTTCGTCAATGGGACCTCTCCAATTTTGTGTTTCCGGTCAAAAATCAATTTCACCAAATTTGTCCGATCATTTCCAAATTTCTCTGAACACCGCCTTCGTCTCACCGTTCGACCCGATTTTGTGCTGCAAAAATTTGTCTCGAGAATGATAGTCGAACTGTACTGAGTTATTTGTGGAGTAGATCAACCAAATCTCTCTGACCTTATTTTACTCTCTCACCTTATTGTGTTGTGTCCTCTTCTCTTTGCGCCGATATATACTTCGGATCGTGATGGTCTCTACATGAAAAAAAATCTTTATCGATGAGATGATTCCATATTCATGATCAGTTTCGGTTTTAGTCGACCGTAACGTTTTAACTTCGTGTTCTCCTATAAAATTCATCAAGACTGATTCTACTATAAAGTCTCTTCAGTTTCGCGTTTTCGTTCAAAATTCATCATCGGATTGAGTTTATGAAATTCATCACGCACCGCCGCTTGGGAGGCATATACCGTAGCGAGGCAAGATGCCATTAGGCGCCAAACTCACAGACGCTACCAAATGCGTCCTGTAGTTCTCCAAACGAATAGAATGAGAGAAAGCAACCAAAAGCAGAAAGGTTCGACGATCTTTTTATCCAGCAACATGGACAAAAAAGTTCATGTCTCCCACGCGCGAGCAAGCGAGAGAGCGACGAGAAAGATCTTTGGGGTCGTCATACCCGTGCGCCGCAGAGCATCGACATCCACGGGGGATGCACCTGTACTAAATCATGCAGAGCATGAGAGCAGAGGTATCAGACTAGTCATAATGGGAAGTGGCATAAATCGGTATCATGCATATGATATTAATGTATGATACTATCCCTACAATAAATAGTATCATAGCCACGTCTTATTTATTTGTCTATAGTATCCCAATACAAATATGTGTACAAGATTAACTTGCTATTAAAATATCTTATTTTACGTACTATGATATCGTAACATAGGTAGATACTACCATCATCTCTTTCTTCATTAATTATCGTGCCACATCAGATTTTTGCCAACATGGCATGCATGATACTAGCTATGATACTCTCATTGTAGCTAGTCTCACTGGCCCGCACACCCCATTCCGTGTGCTAGCTGCCCGCGACCGCTCGGTGGTCGGAGGAACGGATAGGCGAGAGGTACTCGGGGCAACTCCAACGCGTCCACTTATTGGATCCGTTCGAGACTTCGCGTACCTTTTTATCTGCGCGAAAAAAAATATGTCCTAACGTGATGACGTAAACACAGCAATATCTGTTTTTGTGTCCGCATGGACCTATATTTTACCTAAATTTGAGCTAGCTTTGCGTCCGCGTCGGACACGCTCACGTCCGCCCCGTGTCTGTCCGCGGCAGCACTGGTCCGGCTATCAGCCTCTCCCAACCGCCAACCACCGCCTTTAATGTGGCAGCTAGGTCAAGTCGGCAAGCCAAACCCTAACTCATAAACCCTAGCGCCGCCCCCGTCCTCCCTAGCTACGGCTACCGCATCTCCTAGCTCCTTCCCCGACCTCCAAGATGGATCCGCCGCCGCCGTCACCTCCTCAACACCCTCTAGTTTTCTAGATCAAGCGAGAAGGACTTCGGCAGGAGGATCACGCCGGCGACCCGCATCTACAGGAGGCCACAAAGCGCTCATTCGAGTCGCTCGACGTCGACAGAGACCGGCGAGCCGCGCTCGTCCGCGAGCTTCACGAGCAGGAAGCTGCCCAGCTGGCGCAGGCGGGCCACAAATCGCTGACCGCATGACGTGTGGGCCGCCACAAGCGTGCGCGCGAGGCCGCGGCGATGGGCGGAGCCAGCAGCTCCCGCTGAAGCCCTCCGGCAGCGCCACCTATGCGCGGCCAATTTTGGTAAAATCACCAGCGCCACTAGGTAAACCCTACCACTTAGCGGGGAGAGCTGGAGGAGCTAGCAAGTCCTCCTTCGGGGACGCTCATGCCGGAAGAAGAGCCAGCAAGTCCGTCCCGCGGGCAAGCCCAAGCCCTGCCCACGAGGCCAATTTTGTTAAAATTGCCGGATCTCCATTGGCCACACCGGATGACGACGACCGAGTAGTTTTAGTCAAATATTTTGTGTAAAATCTATCTAGTAGATCAAATGTATGCTCTATTTATGTAATCTTTGAATTCTAAAATATATATAAATTTAGTTCAGTTTGATCGGGAAACAAATTGAATGGGCGGACCAAATGGGTCATCATGTTGCGTTTAGTGGCCACGAAAAGGTTGAATGGGCGGACCAAATGGGTCTTCACGTTGGGTTTAGTGGCCACGAAAAGGCCGGACATCGACCGAACTCCTTTCCGTTTGGTCAATCCAAAAGGGAAAAAATCGGACACATTGGTGTCTATTTATTTACATTGGATCGGCGCGTTGGAGTTGCCATTATGCCATTATACCGTTACAAACATCGTGAATGGTTACGTGTTCTGATAGATGGTAGTAGGAGGGAGCTTAACATAACCAAAACCGTGCGCCATCTCCCCCTGGATTCCAATCAACAAGTGTACGTACGCCGTACGGTCGATCGGATCGAGCATAATGAGAGCAGCTTATGCCCCCTCGTCTTTTCTCTGTATTACTCTACACAATATTTTGAAATCTGTCAGAATTTATCTTTTTTGCACAGCCTAAAATGCAACGAATTTGAAGTTTAGAGAGAAATATATGTATGTCCGTCGAAATAAAAAGGTTAAAACATGAAAATTGTTTGGAAAGATAATATACATCTACTCGTGAAAGGAAAATTCAAACGAATGACTGAGTGAGACGAATTTGACAAAATGCATTAAATATTTTTGCGAATCTGGATCCAAAATTAAGGAGCTAGAGTCGACTAAACTCGAAACCGGTCACGGAAATGGAACCTACCTGTCGACACGCATATATTTCATGTACATATTATCATGAAAAGCAGGGCCGTCGGATATAAATCGGACGGCGCGGAGCGGACGCCCACTGTGGTGTAGAAGTGCACGCAATGCAGCTGCTACAGTACATACAGTGCGCGCAGCGCAGTGCACGCTGCACTGTAGAGTGCACGTACTGTAGCACGTCTACAGTGCGTGCGACGTGGCCGCCTTGATCGGCTGTTGAAACGGTCCGCTATTATATATACTAGACACCTTAGCGCGGCAATGCCGCTCCTGTTTGGTGAAATTTAAATTTGAAAGTGTTATTAAAGTTGTTCAGATTGAGATCTGTTGGAATTGGAAAGAAATTTACACCTATAAGTTGATCATATTTGGAAAATTGTTAAAATTGAGAAGATATTCAAATTTGAATTATATATTTACGGTTGTTGAGGCATTTAGAATTTTGAAGTATTTAAATTTAAAATTTGATGAGTTGCTATAAGTAGTGAGCATTTTTTTCTGTATTAATGTTAATATATTTGTCATATGTATAAATACCGTGTTGTAAATTTTTTAAATTTTAAGGAATGTCCACATTAAAAAATTACGCAGATTTTGAAATTATTGAAATGTAAAGAAAGCTTACGTTTTGAGATTGTTAAATGTTTGAAAATTATTCAATTTGGAAAGTTATTCAGATTTGATTTTTGTTAATGTTTACAAAATGTTCAGAATTGAAGGGCATTTGTGAATCTGAAATATGCATCATTTAGTTTTTTTTTTGAAAAATTGTTTAAATATCGCAAAACAATATCAATAAAGTATTTTAAATTCTTTGTAGAATGTACTATTTTGAATTTTTTTCTGTACGATTCTATTTATTTGGGAAGTAAGTTGAAAACAGTTAGTTGCAGTATATAGTAGTTTTTGAAATTGTCTAAAAACCATATAACAATGTTTGTGAAGTGTTGAAAAGTTGTTCAAAATTTAAAAGTGTTCAAATTGGGAAGTTATTTATGTGTGAATTATTTTTTACGTTTTTTTAAAATGTTCAGGTTTGAAAGGCATTAAAAACTTCAAAGTACTTAAATTTGAAATTTGATCATATGATGTAAATAGTCAACGTTTATTTGTGTGTTAATGTTGATATATTTCCTTTTTTTCTAACGGCTGGAAATTAGGGAAAAAATAGCTAAAATAATATTGTCTTACATGTCAAGGACATCGGGAAATCGACGTCGTGTTTACTGTATGACATATTTACCGTAAGGAAATACAGTTGCAAAAATGAGGCGGGGGTGGTAAGGTTTACTACCAAATTAAAATGTTCCATCATCCATGTTTTATATGCTGAGATCTTTGTGGTAACAAATGTATTGATGGGATTTATTGATATAATTGCAGATAGTACGAAGTTGTTTTGCTGGATAACTTATATGTCACGTAGAGTTGTATGTAATACCGGATCGCAAAATGTTATGATCTTTCTGAGAGGTTGTACTTCGTGAAATTTTGGCAGTATTTTGTTGCTAATGTTTTTAGGTTATGGATAGAAGACAACATTGTGTAATTGCTGTAGTGTAAAACTTGAAAGCTATTTGAAGCTTTGTGATAACTTCAGGAGCAAAGGTTATCTAATTTCTACTTAGTTATTGATTGGTACATGTATTTTTTCTTAGCTTAGCGTGACAGTGTAAGCAAAATCGCATTGTACAATAGTAGGATACGGTTTCGAAAGATATTAAAGCTACGTGAAAGGGCATTGTTTTTTTTTAGTGCAACTTTTGTGTGTAAAGTTTGGAAATTGTGGGCACTGAAATTTTTAGTGCAATGCCGTGCGTGTATGGGTAAAATTCAAATTTTAAATTGTGGGTACTGAAATTTTTTGATTATTTGGAAATTAATGGAATTGAAAGAAAGTTTGCTTTTGAGATTGTTTAGATTTTGAAAATTGTTCAAATTGGGGAGTTATTTAGATTTGAATTTTTTCCACGTTCGTATGATGGCTAAATTTGAAAGGCATTTAATTTTTTTGAAATATTCAAATTTGTACACATTCAACAATCGTTTAGGTTTGAAAATTATTGAAATGCAAAAAAAGGTTAAGTTTTAGAATCGATTATATTTGGAAAATTGTTCAGATTGGGAAGTTATTTAGATTCTAATAGGAGCTACATTGTAGTTTTCGGGAGCTTCTTTTCGCCGTTGTTTTTATGGGTATAGAAACATAAGCTATTTTTGGAGAAGTTCAATTCGAAAAGGATTAGCCTTAGCCAATTAATATTATGCGGGACAAAGAACATTGAATTGTACTTTGGCCTTAATTAGGAAACAAAATACAAATTTGTAATAAATCACAAGTAATCCATATCAATAAATATGTCATATTTTGTTTGTTGATATACAATCATTATTAATTTCTGAAATTTATCATATGGTAGATGCTTTGGGCCACAATATAGTGAGAAAAAATATAGTAAAATGCACACATGGTCCTTGAACTTGCACGTCTTAGATGCTCACGTCAAAACACTTTGAAGCTATACGACATATTTTGCCAAAGTGCAACTGCGGCTTTACATGGCAAGTTGATAATTACAATTGGAATTCGATCATATGCTATGTATAGTCAACATTTTTGTTTGTGATATTTTTGTTATATTTTTTCATTTTTTCCCACGGCATATGCCGTGGGTGTGTGGTAAAATTCAAATGTGAGAATGTACATGTTGGAAAGCTGTTTAGGTTTGAAAATTGTTGAAATTGAAAAAAGGTTATGGTTTAAAGTTGTTTGGATTTTAAAAATTGAGGAAAATTATTTAGTTTTGGATTATTTTTACTTTAAAAAATGGTGAGAGCTGGAAGTTGTCTAAAATTTTAAAAATAGTTAAATCTAAAATGTTTAAAATTTAAAAAATAGTTAAATTTATACATTTTTTTATTTTTTTAATATTTTTGATATATTTTTCATTTTTTCCCGGTGGATACATTTAAAGTTATTGAATTTGTGACATTATTTATTTTCCGGGATTTGTATAAGGTAGTGGGGCCCACCTGCAAGTAATTTATTATTTTTCTGAAGTTTTTTGCAAAAAAAAAAAACTGACAGCCAGGGTCCACGCTGACGTCTCGATGACGTCAGCAATGGTTAGGTTTGCCGCCGCCGCGGCGGCAAAGAGCACGGCGACGCTGCGCCACCGCGAGCCGTGACGCGTATATGGGCGCGGTGGACGTGCGCGGGCGCGGGGTAGCTGCAGGTGGCGGCGACGCTGGATTTAGATCGCCGGAGCGTCGCCGGCGGCCTGCGGACGCGGCGGATGGGCAGCGAAGACGCCGATGTCGATTTCGCCGCACGCACAGCGTCCTAGCACGTAGCTCTCGGTGAGGAGGTAGAGGCGTCGACGGCGAAGGTCTCCGTGTCCGGCGATTTGAGAGGGGAGAGGCGGAGCGGCGGAGCCAGGCGTCGGCGGCGCCGGCGAGCTTCGGCTCGCGCGAGGAGAGGAGAAGAGGAAGATGAGATGTGGTGACTTTTTTACACGGAGGTCCCTGATGTTTCCGATATTTGCGAGTTGGTCCTTTTCGGGGGGGTTTCTGCAATTTTTACGCGTCAAAATTCGTGCGGGCGCGTGACCGGCTGGTACCGGATGCACCGGGGTGGTGACCGGCACACGCGTCGCGATCTGATTGGTAGATATTCGAGGGAACTGTAGCTGTCTACAATGCAGTGCGCTGGGGGTGACGTGGGCACTCTCTCGCCGTCGGATCGCGCAGATCGGACGGCCAGGAATAGGGGGCGACGTGGCCTGCGGATTGGGGTGAGGATTCTACCAGCTTTTATCTCTACTATATAATATGTCTTCAGATGATGGTCCGTTTTTCTAATTTCCAAATTTACCCTTACGTTGTTAGGCTAAGACAGAAAATATTACACCACCTGCCACCGCCGAGTGATAATGATCGGAACCTATTAAATTTATGGTACGTTACGTCGAACAACACGTACTCGATCGGGAAAAAAACGTTTTCGTATGTTTGACTTACATACAAAAATCGGAAGGAAATTCAAAAAAAAAAATCGGAAGGAATCCGGACCGGACGTGATAATTCCGGGTGCGTCGTGCCTCCCTTGGTAAAACAACCGGTACCTCGATCGATGGGAACACCACACACGTATCTGATCGGATCTGATCGGCAAAACGTAAAAGACCAGGAAAAAACCCGCTGCAAGATCGACATGCAGGTAGGCCCACGGGCTCTGGTGCGGTCTGCTACGCTCGAAAAGGAAAACGTCAGGTTGAAAGAGTCTGATCGGGAAAAATAGATCAACCCGATCGCCAGAAAATACACGCACGCGAAAAAATGGGAACGCAACCTAGCCTATCTGGTTGAATGGCCTGGTTGGAAGGGTACGTATTCCAGTTTGTATGCTACGAGTATCTCAATTGAATTAGTAGGTTAGGGACAAAATGAAATTTTAAAATATAGTTTTTAGAGTATTTGTTTTGTTTTTTTTCACAGTGCAGCACGAATATCATTTCAGCAAGTATGTTGAACACTTGTACATGTTTGTCTCCAATGTTTTTAACAATATTTTGAAATGCTTTACTATTTTTTAATTTGTTTTAATCAAGCAGGAGCATATGATATCGGGAGCTAAACGTCAGTCCCGATTAGAGAGGCACTTCACCCACTGGCGTATAGGTTCACCAACAAAGTATGTGAGAGATGCTTATTTATGCTTATTGAAACACACCGTATATACGATCTTAAATTATTTGTATTTTCTAGATGACCGTGGCAGCACACGGGCAGTAGCCCTGTCCTCTCCTCTTTGTTGGAAGATGAGTACACATCGGGTAATCCGCCCACGAGAGCCCAATCACAAGAGGCTCATACAGAAAGCAATCAGCCCATAGCCCAATATAGAGACAGGTTTCTTCGGAAAACTCTATCTATTCTGGTGTGGATGGCAAGCAGGCCTATATTTCTTGGTTTCAATAGAACTCCTTACGAGCGTTCTTTCTATCTACTATTATCTAAAAATAATCAAGTTATTAATGACTGGACGAAACCAAGAAATTACCCCTTATGTGCGAAATTATAGAAGATCCCCTTTAAGATCAAACAATTCCATCGAATTGAGTATGACTGTATGTGTGATAGCGACATTGGCCATGACACAACAACTTTGTAGCATGACACGCTGCAGGACCCATGACGGGGAAGAGTGTTACTCCATTGGTGGGGTATTAGGATGAGCGTGGACACCGAAAGGGCTATGATTAACTTGAAACATCCACACAATTTGAGAATATGAAGATAATAAATATCATCATGTTGTCCCGTTGCAACGCACGGGCATTTAGCTAGTATTATATAGTAGTATAGTAGGCGACGTGGCCGCCTTGATCGGCTGCTGAAACGGTCCGCTATTATATATAGTAGTATATGTCATCTACTTATCCCCGTGTGCACATGCTCAATTATTCAGTTTCGTTTTTTCCTTCTGAGGATAGATGCCGCGGAGTGCGGTTCAGCGGAGCGGCGTTGATCCTTTTTTGTCAGCGAGTACCTGTGCGGTTTTTTATTTTTTTTTGAGTTTTTTTTTTTTTGATCCAGAGGCATCAAAAAAAAAAAAAAACCTGTGCGGTTGAGTGTGTTCCATGCGCATCGTTGGTTAGTCTTTTTTAACCTGAGGCATGGCAGATCCGATTGTTATCTGGACATCTGGTGCTTGTGCCGAAGAGATTCCGAGAGCTAAAATTTTGACATGCATGGGGCCGTCGGCCCTTCAGTTTCCAGCGCGGCACACCTACTGTTACTCCGTTAGAAAGAAGGTGAGCGAGAACTTGCCTGTGTCAAGATGGTTAGGAGGGTGGTTGTACCCCCAGCCCACCAGAGTTCAAATCCCAGATTTGACGCTAGTGTTTCTCATTTTAAGGCGGAATATTCTTTAGTGGGAGGCGATGTTTCCGTCGACAGCGAGGCGCCCGTGGTGACTTTGTCAATCTCAAGACTCAACCCGCCGACTCGGTCTTTCAGAGGGGCTCATAGGGGTAGGGTGTGGTGCGTGCGTTCATAGAGATGAGTGTGTGCGCATGTATATGAGCGCCTGCGTTGTACCGTGTTCCGCAAAAAAAAGGTAGGTGAGCTTTCAGGTCACTTTCGATAGGGATAATTCGCCATTCTTAGAAGATGGTGACTGGATGAATAGTTAATCCAACATATTAGACAATGTGTTGGTGACTTAAGTTGTGTTTAATATCACCGTGAGATACTTTTAGAACCACGTCATGATCACAATACACCCATGACTCTCGGAGGAAATTGTCACGTGTGCACAAAATTGTTACGTGCATTCCGTAAAAAGAAGAGAAAATAAAAAACATACTAAATTATTAAAAAGAAACACATAAAAATTTAAATTAAAAGGCAAAAAAAGATAAAAACAGAAAGAGGATGAAAAAGCACGAAAGAAAACGAAAAAAAAACATAAGAAAAGGGAAACACTAGAAAAGATATTGAGAGAAAACGCATCAAAATGGGCCGGACGAAGGACTCTCCACACTGTGTATGAAGCAGATCCTGTTCAGCCCTTTGAAAGTCCCCTATTTATCACTCCAAGCAAGGTGAGAACGCCTGGCAATTCCTAGTTGCCCGGCAATGCGGTGCGCAACAAACCCTCCCCCCCCCCCCCCCCCCCCCCCCCCCGGATTATGGACCGGCCCAATAGGTGCACTTGTTTCTTTTTCATTTTTTTGTTTCTTTCTTCTTTTTTTATTTTTTCTTGTCTATTTTCTTTTTCATTTTTTTTGGATGTATCTATTTTCGTTCTTCTTTTCTGTTTTCTTTTTAGATATTATTTTCATTTTTTTGTTCATTTTATAAAATATTCAGATTTTAAAATTGTTTATATTTTAAAAAACATCATATTTGAAAATTTTCCATATTTGAAAAATGTTCAGATTTAAAAAAACATATTTTGAATATTGTTCATATTTTAAAAATGTTCAGAGATTTGAATATTGTTCATATTTTAAAGATGTTCAGAGATTTGAAAATTGTTCAAATTTGAAAATTGTAATATTTTAAAAATTGACATATTTTAAAAAATGTTCAGGTTTCAAAAAAATCATATTTGAAAATTGTTCAGAGTTGAAAAATGTTCATATTTTAAAAAAAATCCATATTTTCCAAAATGTTTAGATTTGAAAAAATATATATTTATTTTTTTAGAACGCTTTTTTGTGTTCTTCTTTTTCATCATGTTTTTTATTGTTAAAAAAGAAAAGAAAAACAAAAAAGAAAAAGGGAGGAGGACGGGGCGAGTTGGTGGGCCGGCCACAAGCTCATCCCTGCGTGCAGAGCGAAATGCGCTCCGCCCAGGTCGGAGAATAGGAGCTCCCAGAACGCCTGGCCGCCCGCAGGGTCTCAAGGTTCATATGTGGGCCAACTTTGGTTTGGCCCACTAACAGGTGCAGACTCCCAGAATAAAAGTCGGCACAGTTCTCTATACAGCCGAAAGCGGTAACCCAAAATTTGCCGGGTATCCCTTTGCATCCAAAATTCAAATGGCTCCCGACTTCATATACTTTTGGTTTATTAGGAAATTCAAAAATCATAATAAATATTTCGAAAAAAATATAAAAAAGTGGTGACAAACATATCGAAGTGTTCTACATACGTGCAAACTTTCGTGATAAGATAAATTTACGATGGCATGTACGAAAAAACAAATCATTGGCTAACATGAAATTTTAGAATATCCTTTGAGGACTGATTTTGTTATTTTCATAACACCACATAGTTTCATTCTATCACGAGACTTTGCACATATGCAAAACACTTATATATGTTTAGCACCCTTTTTCCAGAATTTTTGGAAGGTTTTACTATTTTTTATTATTTTTCTAATCGACCAGGAGCATATGATCCCGGAAGTCAAAACTGTACTCCCTTTTTCACCTCAGTATCACCTCAGTTTTTGTTTCGTTCCGCTACTCATCTTTGTCTTTTGTCGCATCCTTGTAAGAATGATATTACCGATCGATGATGTGTTCGATGGGTACCCATTAGGTATGGTATGTGTATAGTTAGAGTTTTATACCCGTGGATAAAGCTATGGGTAACGTTTTACCCCATTAGCAATGTAAGTATGGATATGGTAGCTCTACCCGCAATATACCATACCATTGCCCTTATTGTTTTATTGAATTAAGGAGATCAAACATGCCCCCAATTTTATTTCGATAAATCATCCTCATAGGCCATAGGTCTAGGACGCTATATAGCTACTTAAAGAAACGGATTCCTGAAGGATTTACACCAAATTTATCACTATCAAGATATCTTCTGATTTTGCTTCTTCATCTAGATTTTTACCCACCGATCCTTTGCAACATCAGATTCCAGCCAATTCGCCTACTACCAACAGAAAACACTACCATTCTTTGTTGGAGATAGGCTAAACAAATTGTGAAAATTGACAAATTTTTAATAATCCTAATGTTGCATATGTTCGATGTTCTTCGTCCATGTATAGTGGCCAGGAAATAGGGGTAGGTGGCATGTGGAGATAACGACAAAAAATACTGTGGATGTTATGGAATTTTTTTAAAAATATATATATTTATAATTTTAACTAGTATTGCGCAAAATTAATAATTTTCAATAATGTTGCACCGTCAGCTTCGGCCAGACCGAAATCCATGTTTCGTTTTAGTCTGGGCCGAAAGGGCCTGTGGACAAGTCGCGCACTGATGTGCGTGCCTTTGAATTCATTAGTGGCCAAAATTAAATTAGAAAACATATGATTAATATATTTAGTTTGCTAAATGTCTTACGTAATTGAGTAGGAAATCAGGTTTTAGTTAGAACAATATATCTTTTATTTCATTTGTCACTCTTCCGATGTTGCGATTATTATCACTAGGGAAAATGCCCGTGCTTTGCAACGGGTTTCAAATAAATCAAACATATTAAGATTTGAACAAAACTCAGAGAGATAAATCCCAAAATTTTCATAAAAATGTCCTGCTTAGGAGTTAGGAGTATCAAACAGAGATAAATAATTTGACATTATGATAATTTTGCTAATGAACTTCAAGACATACACTGTTGTCAGGTATAAACATGATGCAAACAGTTCTGTTATCAAACAAAGATCCATTTGGTAATCAAGTTTACTTCACAGGTATTCTAAAAAAGATGAGCTAATATTATGTTCACTGATAACAAATTCGTCCAACATGTTCTCTAAATTCTGACATTATGATAATTTTGCTAATCAACTCCAAGGCAAATACTGTTGCCATAAGAACAGTCAGAACATGCAAAGACATCAAGATAACTTGAATAAATCATCAATCTTTCCAATCTTGTATTGGAACAAATTTAAATTGCTTCCAAAGTATTGAACAAAATGTTAATACAGGGAATTGAATAAATCTATCTTCCAAGGTATTGAATAAAATGCTAATGCAGGGCTATGTTCAAGAAATTAGACTACACCAGCCTTCAATCTGGTATTTGAATAAATTTATCTTCCAAGGTATTGAATAAAATGCTAATGCATGGCTATGTTAAAGAAATTAGGCTATACGAAGAATTACGCTGTTGCCATAAGAATAGTCAGAACACGCACAAACCATCAATCTTCCAATCTTGTATTGGAACAAATTTAAATTGTTTCGATATCCCAATTACCATCAGGAAATCTTGTTTCCTTACTAATCACCGATCAAACTGCTACACCAATCTTGTCTCATCAATAATCACAAGCTGCTACACCAACCTTGCAGTCGAAATGTCAAATCCTACCAACAAGAAATACTCAAATCCTGCTACTCCAAGAGCAGGCCACACTCAAATCAAGTACGCTCTCTTTCCCTCTCTTTTTTGCACACTCAAATCAGGCCACACTCAAGTTCAGTATTAGTACCTGAGGCACGGAGAGGGCTTGGCGGCCGGCCGGAGAATGGAGACACGGAGGGTCGCTTGCGATTCCCTGCTGGCTTCTGCTGAGCTGCTCACATCGCGCGGTCAAGTAGAACTGAGCGACGGAGCCTGCGCTGGCCAACTACCGCCATCACCATGCGCCACCTAGGCTGGCCGGAGCGGGCGAGGACGGCCGAAGGAGGTGTGCCGGCGGGTAGATCGAGGGTGGCGGCAGAAGCGAGAAAGGGGATCGAGGTCCCTCCCGTCGCCGTCGAGCGCTGAGAGGTGGGGGCAGCCATGGAAGAGGAGGCCGGAAGGAGGAGCAGGGTAGCGTGCGGGCCGCGGTGGTGGCTTCGAGCTCCGGACGCGGGGCAGCCGCTCCCAGGGGCCGTGCTCGCGGCGGCGCACGAGAGGAGCGAGGGCAGGCGTCGGGAAATGGGACGAGCAGCAGCGGCCGGTGGCGGCGCATCTGGAGGAGGACGGGGATGGGTGCGTGCATTGTGTGGATAGAGAGAGAGGGAGAGGTTGCGTTTTTTCGAAAAGGTCCCTAGGTTTTCCGTAAATTGCAAATAAGTCCCCCGACGTACGACGAAGGCTCCTTTGTCATGTGGACTGCGGGTTAATTTCCGTATTCGTCAGGTTTTTTTTTGTAAAGTACGGCGACGGACGGAAAGAAGCCTTACTGACTTTATTATTAGGTATAGATAAATCATAATGGCTTCACTAAAACTAAAACAAAGTTATAGTCGCCTGTCGCCCTTGTTGTACTTGTGCTTGCAAACTAGTGTAGGTTTTTGTAAGTAGCAGAGTGGAAATTACTCCCTCCGTTTTTTAATATAAGATGGTTTAATTTTTGTTCATATTCACATGCACACAAATGTATATAGACATGTTTTAGTTTATATGTTCACTCATTTTAGTGTGCATATAGACAATATGCATACTACATAAAACATCTTATATTAAAAAACAGAGGAAGTACAAGTGAAGCAACCCCTTGCTAGAGTTTTTTTTTTAGCAAACCCCTTGCTAGAGTTAGTTGCCGCTAGAAGACAAGAGCGAAAGGTCCAATGCCATCGACGAAAGCAGTTTTTTGTTGTTGTTCAAAATAGTAGCATTAGTATACACACGTGTTAGCAAGCTAGGTACTACGTACAGTACAGCCTCCGTGGGGAGTAGTAAACCAATGCCGGAAATTGCTGCCGGCGCCGCCCGGATCTGTGGCCGGCCCATGCTCGCTACTATTGCTCACACGTGACGATCCCCAGCCCTTAAGTTGTGTACATATCCTAGCTAGGCAGATAAGCCATCCACCGCAATCACACGAACGCAGAGGCAGAGGCTGAGGGTGTAGGTGTTGTGCTGATCATTTGGCTGACTGATTGATCGATTCCAGCCCGTCCGCCGGAGAGCAGGCACGATAAACATGGCGGCGGCGGCGGCGGCGGCGGTGGTGTGCCTGCAGGCTCAACGCGTCACCGGCCTGCCCGCCTCCGTGCACCGAGTCGACCTGGGATGCCACCTCCATCATCCTCATCTTGGTGTCGATGCTGAGCCGGCGGTGCGCGCCTCTGCAAGTGTCTCCGGTGGGGGCGTGGCCGACTTCCACAGCCAAGTGCTCCTCCTCCACTGCGCGCCCGCCTCCTCCGTTGTTGTCACCGTCTCCCTAAGCCTGCTCTCCGACGACTTCCTGCGACCTCGACGCCGACACCGGCAGCAGCAGCAGTACTACCTCGAGGTCGACCTCGGCGCCGAGCAGAGGTCGGGCGTCCTCAGCTTCCGGCTCGCCGGAGCAGTGCTCACTCTCGCGCTACACCGCAAGCTACTCCCACCCCCCACTACTACTGCTACTCCCTGCCTGCCGCTGCCTGCCTGTTGCCGCCGCCATAGGAGCCACCGGCAGCAGCGTCAGGGCTACGACTCCACCGACGAGTCGTCCGCAGGCTTCATTGTCATTGAGAAGCAGGCCAGGCGCCCGCCCTCTGACAACCTCCTCACCACCGACGATGACGACGACCAGCAAGACACCAGGAAGCTGGAGCTGGACAGAGTGGAGGACGAGTTCCTGGCCATGCTGGAGCTGGCCGAAACAGCCGACGCCAGTCTCGACCTGGACATGTTCGTCAGGGACGCCGAGGCCGAGCTTTTTGCCAGAAGGACTCATCTTCTCAATGTTGCTGCTGCTGCTTTCATGTAAATTATAGCTGTGCCACTACTCATCCACCAATGCAAAATCGAAAACGACGGTTTTCTCAATGTCATGTGCAGTTTGCCTCTTGCTATCCCTTTCCCTCTAATAGCTCAGCACATTCATCCTAGCCACAGCAGTCCTGTGGCTTACACTACTGTGCTGAAGTATGCATAGTCAGAGTTCTAAAATTCAAAGTAACCACGAAATTAGCAGGCACCCAAATAGTAGAATTGCTAAATGGTCATCGCATCAGAACCGCAAAGTAATGTTGCTGACTGCATTCGAGCACCATTATCAGAAGACATACCAACTACTCCTGCATAAATATTGTACAACATCTCATCTTTTTTACACACAAAAATATGACCCAACACGCATATATAGCCATGCAAATTCAGTTCTCTTGATCTAAAATCAGATCCATCCATCAGGAGATACAAAAATCATCAGAACTGGATGGCTGGTATATGTATACCTACTCAGAGTAAACCAGTTGACAGACTCACCAGGGTCCTTCACTTGTATTTCTCCATTATGCGCCGGGCTTCTTCCGCAGGGTCTTCTGATAGATTGTCCCCTTTGTCCACACTCCTAGATCCCTCTTTTGGGTTCATTGCCAGGAAGGCGAAATATATAAGCCCCATCACCGCCTGTCACCATGAGAGGCATTTGCGTGTAGTAAATAACTAGTTGCAACTGAACATTGTACACATCACATTGCTGGGTTATGCCAGTGAACTCATTGTTGTGGGTACGTACCAGTACAAACAATGCAGTG
This sequence comes from Poa pratensis, assembly GCA_947311845.1. Taxonomy (NCBI): domain Eukaryota; kingdom Viridiplantae; phylum Streptophyta; class Magnoliopsida; order Poales; family Poaceae; genus Poa; species Poa pratensis. The sequence continues at coordinate 26,245,098 of CAMZMU010000070.1, read as the reverse complement.
GAGATAACGGACTTGAGAAGAAAAAGGGCGACCGACGCCGCGACGAATGTAACGCCTATCCTAGCAACTGGCCGTGGAACTGAACTCTGCCATACATCAGAGGGCAAAACTACTTCAGATTCAAAGCTCAACAAACTGCATTTGTGTTAGGGATTGAACCCTAGACAGGTGCTTGTGGCCAGTTCCCATGTTTTTCCGAGAGAATTCAGTAAATGGAATGAAGTGACTAAATGGGTAAGTATTTAAAACATACCGGGACAAGAGAACTTCCCGTGTCCACCGCCTCCTTACCAACCCTCCATGCTGTCTGAACAGCTGTAGTGATATGCAGGAGTGTTAAAGAGTGACACAGACAAGCAAATAATTGGAAATTTCAACAAAATTAGAGCAAGTGGACATGGCATTAGCAGTAGCAGGACACAACAGAAAGACATCCCTAAAAAAAAAAAGACATCCCTGTAAACCAAAACGAGTTGAGGATGTGCAAATTTCAGCAGGTAGGGAGGATGTTAAGTGACATACATCCGGAAACGAACAAGCCAATGTCAGAAGCTAGATATGTGGATATTTGGGTGTGCTGTGTTGAGTATATTCAGTATCAGGCTCGTGATGGCATAATAATCCCCAAACAAACAAACAGTAGTAGTATCATCGTCTTAATTAGTTTAGAGGTGCAGCCACTGCAATTAGTGTTATACATGCTGGGTGCTGGCATAACTAGCGAGTGTAGTAAGTAGGAGATGAGATTCAGCACAAGTAGAATCGATGTGGCACACATTCAGAATCAGCAGTGCAGTTCTTTGGTTGTACTCAGTAATCCCAAATAGACGTAGCTAGACTGAAGGGAAGAAGGCTTGGTCGAGAGTGTAGTGTACGATCTATGATTGGATCGACACTACAGAGGATGTGGCAGCGAATTGGGAAATTGGGGTGAGAAGCAGACGAGGTGGGTGAGAGTCAGAGAGAGGGGATGAGATATTCAGACTTCATTTTTATTCAGCATATCGAACCCAGGTGGCGTACAGGTATATATAAAGGTGGCCAAACAACTAGGCACACACACAAACCCGACAGGTGGGTCACACACACATCTGGCTAGCCTGAGCTCACACCTACTCCATGTCCGACGACTGATTCAACAGGTGAGTTGATGAGGGAGACGTGACATTTGCCCCTCCTTGAGATGAAGCCCCATCCCAGATTGTTGCGGCAGGGAAACGACGCTGCAAGACATGCAAATCTTCCCAAGTTGTGGTATCAGCAGGCAGAGTCGACCACTTGATCTTGACCTGAACAATGGCCTTACATCCTTTCTTCACCATACGACGCTCCAGGATTTCAACAGGTTCAGGGATTCCTGACGTCAAGTTAGCTGTAGTGGGCAACTCGGAGAAGACTGGTGCATAGTTGGGGGTAAACGGCTTGAGCTGTGAAACATGGAACACAGGGTGGACTGCACTTGCTGCTGGCAGTTCCAACTTGTAGGCGACGGCGCCAATGCGCTGAAGAACTTTGAATGGCCCAAAGAACTTGAAAGCCAGCTTTGGATATGGGCGATTAACCACGGATGTCTGGGCATATGGTTGTAGTTTGAGCAACACCAATTCCCCCACCTGAAACTCCCGTTCTGTGTGTGACTGATCTGCATATGTCTTCATCCTTTGCTGTGCTTTCAACAAATTAGCTCGCAGCATTGCAGTGTATGTCTCCCGATCCTGGAGAACTGCAAAAGCTTCTGGATCCTCAGTAGATACTGGATTAGGAAATGCAGCAAAACTGGGTTCCACCCCATATAGCGCCTTGAAGGGTGAACAATCCAAGGCTGTGTGATGGGAAGAGTTGTACCAGAACTCTGCCATGGGCAACCAAGCACGCCATTTTTTTGGACAATCATGGACAGCACACCTTAAGTACATTTCCAAGCTTTGATTCACGCGCTCCGTCTGACCATCGGTTTGCGGGTGATAGGCCGTGCTGTAGTGCAGAACGGTGCCAGTAGCCTTGAACAGAGCACGCCAGAAGTTGCTGGTGAACACTCGATCACGATCAGATACTATGGTGCGAGGTCCTCCATGGAGCTTCACCACGTTGTCAGTGAACACCTCAGCCACCTTTGCTGCTGTAAAAGGATGTTTCAACGGAATGAAATGGGCATACTTGGTGAGTCTATCCACGACTACCAGAATGGAATCGTAGCCGTCAGACTTTGGTAAGCCCTCGATGAAGTCCATTGTGATATCATGCCAAGCTTCCTTGGGTGGCGGCAGCGGTTGCAGCTTGCCTGCTGGCCTGGAGTTCTCGTGTTTGGCTTGTTGGCAGGTTTGACACTGGTGTACATAGTCCTCCACTGCTCTTTTCAGTCCAGTCCAGGCAAATAAGCTTTTGACTCGCTGGTATGTGGCTTGAATGCCGGAATGGCCGCCCACGGCGCTACCATGCATTGCTGCAATGATCTTGGTGTGTAGGGCGGAATTGTTGCCTATCCATAGACGTTTATGCAGGCGAATGGTACCATCTTGGAGGGAAAAGCCCTGTTCATCAGGACTGTGAACTGCTAGTCGAGCCAACATAGTTTGTGCCGTTGCATCTGTGGTGTACGAGTTTGTAACCTCCTGAACCCATGCTGGTTGACAGACAGACAAAGCGGCACACTCCATGTGATGGCCTACCCTGGAAAGGGCATCTGCAGCACCGTTTTCCAAACCACGCTTGTATTTGAAGGAGAAGTGTAAACCACCCAGTTTGGCCATAGCTTTGCGTTGCACATCTGTCTCCAATTGTTGATCATTCAGAGAACAGAGGCTCTTGTGGTCGGTGAGGATGGTGAAGTGACCACGCTGGAGGTAAGGTCGCCATTTGGTCACTGCGAGCATGACCGCTAGAAACTCCTTCTCGTATACTGATAACTGTGCATTCTTTGGTCCGAGCGCCTTACTGAGATACGCAATTGGATGGCCATCTTGAGCAAGCACAGCCCCGATCCCCGTGTCACAGGCATCCGTCTCCACGGTGAATGGCTTCGTGAAGTCCGGCAGAGCCAGAACAGGTGTGGAGAGCATGGCGGCTTTGAGCTGATTGAACGCCGTTGTGGCTTGCTCTGTCCACACAAACCCCTTCTTGGTGAGCAGTGCGGTCAAAGGCTTGGCGATGATGCCGTAGTCCTTGACGAATTTGCGGTAGTAGCCGGTGAAGCCGAGGACCGCACGGAGCTCCGTGATCGACGTAGGCAGCGGCCAATGCTCAATGGCCTTGGTCTTGTCAGGGTCCGTGGCCACGCCAGCCTCGGAGATCACGTGACCGAGGTAGTCGATGCTGGTGCAGGCGAAGGAGCACTTGGACAGCTTGACGTAGAGCTCGTGTTGACGAAGCAGCGACAAGACGATACGGAGGTGCTCGATGTGTTCGTCCAGCGTGCGACTGTAGATGAGGATGTCGTCGAGGAAGACGATGACAAACTTGCGAATTTGATCAGCAAAGACCGAGTTCATGAGGCACTGGAACGTCGCTGGCGCGTTGCAGAGGCCAAAGGGCATGACACGGAACTGGAAATGTCCGTGGTGCGTTTTGAACGCCGTCTTGGCTTTGTCGGCCTCAAGCATGCGAATTTGATGGTAACCCGCACGGAGGTCCAAATTGGAGAAGTATTTCATCCCTGCAAGCTCGTCGAGCAACTCATCAATAATAGGAAGAGGAAATTTGTTTTTGATTGTTACCATGTTCAACCGTCGGTAATCAACACAAAAATGCCAGCTCACGTCCTTCTTCTTGACCAACAGCACTGGAGAGGCGTAAGGGCTCATGCTTGGAGAAATTAATCCCGCTTTGATCATTTCCCGCACCTGTCTCTCTATCTCGTCTTTCTGCTGAGGAGAATACCGGTAAGGCCGAGCGTTGACAGGTGTAGAAGCTGGCTCCACTGGAATGGCGTGATCATAAACGCGATGAGGAGGCAACGAATCAGGCTCCCTGAACACATCTTGGTACTCCTGGAGTAGGGTTTGAACTTCAGGTGGCGCTGCCATGTCCACTGTCACTTGAGGTTCAGAGGCCGACACATCGACAATGGCATAAGCCCAGATGTCGTTGCCTACCTGCGATTTACGCATCTGCTCCAAGGTGAGAGGTAGTAGTTCCGACTGAAGTATTGGCCGTACTCCTTGAAGTTTAACACGCCCAGAATTATGGTTAAACTCGAGAGTCTTGTTTTCCCAGTGGCAGTCCATGGGGCTGTGTGTGCGGAGCCAGTCCATACCCAATACCCCGTCATATGCTCCTATATCCAGAACACGCATATCAGCAGCAAATGTGTGTCCCTGCATCCACCACTGTAACTGAGGTATCCATTGATCACAAGTGAGTTGTTGTCCATTCGCCACACGGACATTCACCGGAGGCAAGGGCTGAATTTGGTCTGTGAGTCCAGCAGCAAACTTAGCACTGACGAAGCTATGAGTACTTCCAGAATCAACCAACAGCAGCATCACTCTATTCCCCACTAGTGTGCGCAGTCGAATTGTGTCAGGTGCTTCCGTTCCTGCCAGGGCATTAACTGAGAGCATGCAACATTGCGGTGCTGGAACTCCATCTAACAATTCCATTGCTCGCACAGTTTCATCCGAGAAGACTTCACCAAAATCTCCCAACTCGATGGTCATGAGCGATGCTGGCTTCTTGCACTGATGCTCCGGTGAGTACTTGTCGCCACAGCGAAAACAGAGATGATTAGCGCGTCGGAAGTCGCGCAGCTGTCGCTCACGGCTAAAATCACCGTTGGCTGCTCGTTTCGGCCAATCTGTGCGTTGAGGCGGTGCTCCAATTGCTGGCACAACAGTTTGTGTTTGTTTGCCGGCCAAACCTGGGCGCGTGCGCTGGCGAGGCATGGTCTGCTCCATTTCTTCTTCCTGTATGCGTGCTAGTGCAGCAGCTCTTGCAATGCTTGCAGGTGCTTGGATGCGGACCACTGCTCGAATGTCATCACGCAAACCCAACACAAACTGAGTGACAAAGAACTTGGTGTTTAGGGAAACATCCAATGTCATCAGATGGTACATCGCTGTCTCAAACACTTTGCGATACTCGCTGACAGTGCTTGTCTGACGGAGTTGTAGCAGTTTGGCCATCTGCACATCGTACTCATCCTGACCAAACTCATCTGCTACTGCCTGAGAGAAGTGCGTCCAGCCCGTGATCGGCTGCCGCTGGCGTTGCGCGTTTAGCCACAGAGCTGCGTGACCCTCCATGTACAACGAGGCTGTGTCCACCCAATTGTTCACCGGCGTGCGGTACATGTCAAAGTAGGTCCGGCACCGATCGAGCCAGAGGCGCGGTAGCTCGCCACTGAAACGCGGAAAGTCATGCTTGGGAGGCTTGGTGTAGCCCGTGGGCTCCGCTTGTGTGAACGGCGGTGGTGAAGAAAGGCGCGTCTCGGCACGGCGTGGCTGCGTTGGTGGCCGCTCCCTGAGAGGCGGTCCGTTGTTGGTGAGGACGGCGAACGCATCGGCACGCGGTGGCGGGTCGCCGGGTCCGCCTGTGAACGCGCCTGCGGCGAAACGAGATCGTCCGTGCGCGCCAGGGGATCCGCCTGCGATTGCGCGTGCGGCGAGGCCAGCTCATCCTCCGGCTGTGACGCCTTGCCGTGGACATCTGCCGCCACCCGACGACCCAGCTGTGCTACTTCGAGCGCGATCTCGTCGTTGAAGGTGCGCTGATCTTCGAATTTCTTCTCGATCAACTCTGTTTGCTTGTCCAAGCGCTTCATCATATCGTCGAAGAGCTTGACGACTTGCTCCGATGATTCCGACATCTTCTCGAGGATTTCCCTCGTCTGCACGCTGGGCTTTCGCGGCGCCGTCGCTGCAACTCCAAATCGATCCAACCCACGCGGGAATCACGACAGATCTAGCCCTTGTAGGAATTAGGGACCAACCTAGAGGATTAAGCACAAACGGGAGCGAAATTTGTGGTGGAATTTGTGGCTCTGGATACCAATTGTAGTGTACGATCTATGATTGGATCGACACTACAGAGGATGTGGCAGCGAATTGGGAAATTGGGGTGAGAAGCAGACGAGGTGGGTGAGAGTCAGAGAGAGGGGATGAGATATTCAGACTTCATTTTTATTCAGCATATCGAACCCAGGTGGCGTACAGGTATATATAAAGGTGGCCAAACAACTAGGCACACACACAAACCCGACAGGTGGGTCACACACACATCTGGCTAGCCTGAGCTCACACCTACTCCATGTCCGACGACTGATTCAACAGGTGAGTTGATGAGGGAGACGTGACAGAGAGTAGATAAGGAGATGCGAATCAAGGAACTACGGAGGGAGGGAGAGACCTTTGGAGAAGTTGGACTTCGCGGAGGCGACAACGAGGAGGCGCGAGGGGATGATGCGTATGCGACGCATGGGCGTAGTAGGGGAAGCGGACGACCAAGTCCGGCGAGCAGCCATGGTGGCGGCGGGAGGGAGCCGTGGGGCGGTAGGAGCCATGGCTATCCCGCCATGGACGGCCATGGCGAATTGGCGATGCGGTGCGGTGCGGTGCGGTGGTGACCACCCGTCCCGAGCCTCCGATAGAGGAACTGGGCAAGAGACTCGAGGGACAAGAACGACTCCTGACTTCCTGAAAACAACACAGCCTTGTTGTTTCAGAGTAACTCTAGCATGTACCCAAACAAATAATTACAAAAGGGTTGAATAAAAGATTTTGAATGCTTTCGGTGAAAAAATTAATTGATAAGACCCAGACTGCTTTCACGAAAAATAGATTTATCATGCAAGGGGTTATAATTTTGCATGAGGTATTGCATGAGGTGAAGAAGAAAAAAGCTATCTGGTGTCCTATTAAATAAACACTGGAACCCTATGGAAAATAAGTTGGAAACTAAACTTGGTTGTTGGCAGGGGAAATGGTTGGAGATTTGGTTCAAGAACCATTTTTCTTAATTCATGTTGAACCTCGATTATTTTTTATATTCTCTCTTTCTATAGGATGCCAGTAGGTGTGAGGAAAACTTGTGATGTCTTTAGGAGTAGACTTTTGTGGCAGCAAGACTAAGGAATCAGAAAATATCACGCGATGAATCGGGAACGGTATGTTCCCTAAAGATCTAGGGGGTTTTGGGGTTTTGAACCTTGATATTATGAACATTAGTCTACTTTGTAAATGGATTTGGAAACTAGAAAATGAAAATGGAGCTTGACAAGAGATTTTTAAGAGAAAATATCTTCAAAAAGAAACTCGTACCCAAATCCCTGTTAAAGTGGGTACTTCACAGTTTTGTCTGGTCTAATGAAGGTGAAAAATATTTTTTATTCCTTCTCTGATAGAGTTCTTTTTTTTACGTGTTCCTGTTTATGGAAACAAAACCAGTTTCTGGGATGATATATGACATGTGGGGGTGGGGGGGAGGGGAAGCATGGCCGTGTGTTTTCCCAGATTATAAAACCTCACCTTTAGCAAGAATGCTAAAGTTGATATAGTTGTGGCATATGGCGGGAGATGTCTCATTTTTAGCAGACGTATTTGTGACGATAAGGTAACATGGAAATCAGGGAAAAAAGGTTTTACCGTCAAAACCTTATATAATACCTCGCAAACTAGGTTGCGTGCAAAAAACTTTTAAACCCTCTGGTCTCCCAACAAAAATCAAGACCTTTCTTTGGCTTGTAATGTGCAGGACAATGACCAAAGATAATCTCACAAAGAAAGGACGAGACAGGCGTGTTAAATGTATGTTTTGTGCAGTGGATGAGGGGATTGATCACTTGTTTCCCACCTACCCCTACCCATTTGCTCGTTATACTTGGGGGGGGGGGGGGGGGGGGGGGGGGGGGGGGGGGGGGGGGGGGGGGGGGGG
>CAMZMU010000070.1:26056172-26237219 GCA_947311845.1 Poa pratensis | reverse complement strand
CCCCCCCCCCCCCCCCCCCCCCCCCCCCCCCCCCCCCCCCCCCCCCCGGATTATGGACCGGCCCAATAGGTGCACTTGTTTCTTTTTCATTTTTTTGTTTCTTTCTTCTTTTTTTATTTTTTCTTGTCTATTTTCTTTTTCATTTTTTTTGGATGTATCTATTTTCGTTCTTCTTTTCTGTTTTCTTTTTAGATATTATTTTCATTTTTTTGTTCATTTTATAAAATATTCAGATTTTAAAATTGTTTATATTTTAAAAAACATCATATTTGAAAATTTTCCATATTTGAAAAATGTTCAGATTTAAAAAAACATATTTTGAATATTGTTCATATTTTAAAAATGTTCAGAGATTTGAATATTGTTCATATTTTAAAGATGTTCAGAGATTTGAAAATTGTTCAAATTTGAAAATTGTAATATTTTAAAAATTGACATATTTTAAAAAATGTTCAGGTTTCAAAAAAATCATATTTGAAAATTGTTCAGAGTTGAAAAATGTTCATATTTTAAAAAAAATCCATATTTTCCAAAATGTTTAGATTTGAAAAATATATATTTATTTTTTTAGAACGCTTTTTTGTGTTCTTCTTTTTCATCATGTTTTTTATTGTTAAAAAAGAAAAGAAAAACAAAAAAGAAAAAGGGAGGAGGACGGGGCGAGTTGGTGGGCCGGCCACAAGCTCATCCCTGCGTGCAGAGCGAAATGCGCTCCGCCCAGGTCGGAGAATAGGAGCTCCCAGAACGCCTGGCCGCCCGCAGGGTCTCAAGGTTCATATGTGGGCCAACTTTGGTTTGGCCCACTAACAGGTGCAGACTCCCAGAATAAAAGTCGGCACAGTTCTCTATACAGCCGAAAGCGGTAACCCAAAATTTGCCGGGTATCCCTTTGCATCCAAAATTCAAATGGCTCCCGACTTCATATACTTTTGGTTTATTAGGAAATTCAAAAATCATAATAAATATTTCGAAAAAAATATAAAAAAGTGGTGACAAACATATCGAAGTGTTCTACATACGTGCAAACTTTCGTGATAAGATAAATTTACGATGGCATGTACGAAAAAACAAATCATTGGCTAACATGAAATTTTAGAATATCCTTTGAGGACTGATTTTGTTATTTTCATAACACCACATAGTTTCATTCTATCACGAGACTTTGCACATATGCAAAACACTTATATATGTTTAGCACCCTTTTTCCAGAATTTTTGGAAGGTTTTACTATTTTTTATTATTTTTCTAATCGACCAGGAGCATATGATCCCGGAAGTCAAAACTGTACTCCCTTTTTCACCTCAGTATCACCTCAGTTTTTGTTTCGTTCCGCTACTCATCTTTGTCTTTTGTCGCATCCTTGTAAGAATGATATTACCGATCGATGATGTGTTCGATGGGTACCCATTAGGTATGGTATGTGTATAGTTAGAGTTTTATACCCGTGGATAAAGCTATGGGTAACGTTTTACCCCATTAGCAATGTAAGTATGGATATGGTAGCTCTACCCGCAATATACCATACCATTGCCCTTATTGTTTTATTGAATTAAGGAGATCAAACATGCCCCCAATTTTATTTCGATAAATCATCCTCATAGGCCATAGGTCTAGGACGCTATATAGCTACTTAAAGAAACGGATTCCTGAAGGATTTACACCAAATTTATCACTATCAAGATATCTTCTGATTTTGCTTCTTCATCTAGATTTTTACCCACCGATCCTTTGCAACATCAGATTCCAGCCAATTCGCCTACTACCAACAGAAAACACTACCATTCTTTGTTGGAGATAGGCTAAACAAATTGTGAAAATTGACAAATTTTTAATAATCCTAATGTTGCATATGTTCGATGTTCTTCGTCCATGTATAGTGGCCAGGAAATAGGGGTAGGTGGCATGTGGAGATAACGACAAAAAATACTGTGGATGTTATGGAATTTTTTTAAAAATATATATATTTATAATTTTAACTAGTATTGCGCAAAATTAATAATTTTCAATAATGTTGCACCGTCAGCTTCGGCCAGACCGAAATCCATGTTTCGTTTTAGTCTGGGCCGAAAGGGCCTGTGGACAAGTCGCGCACTGATGTGCGTGCCTTTGAATTCATTAGTGGCCAAAATTAAATTAGAAAACATATGATTAATATATTTAGTTTGCTAAATGTCTTACGTAATTGAGTAGGAAATCAGGTTTTAGTTAGAACAATATATCTTTTATTTCATTTGTCACTCTTCCGATGTTGCGATTATTATCACTAGGGAAAATGCCCGTGCTTTGCAACGGGTTTCAAATAAATCAAACATATTAAGATTTGAACAAAACTCAGAGAGATAAATCCCAAAATTTTCATAAAAATGTCCTGCTTAGGAGTTAGGAGTATCAAACAGAGATAAATAATTTGACATTATGATAATTTTGCTAATGAACTTCAAGACATACACTGTTGTCAGGTATAAACATGATGCAAACAGTTCTGTTATCAAACAAAGATCCATTTGGTAATCAAGTTTACTTCACAGGTATTCTAAAAAAGATGAGCTAATATTATGTTCACTGATAACAAATTCGTCCAACATGTTCTCTAAATTCTGACATTATGATAATTTTGCTAATCAACTCCAAGGCAAATACTGTTGCCATAAGAACAGTCAGAACATGCAAAGACATCAAGATAACTTGAATAAATCATCAATCTTTCCAATCTTGTATTGGAACAAATTTAAATTGCTTCCAAAGTATTGAACAAAATGTTAATACAGGGAATTGAATAAATCTATCTTCCAAGGTATTGAATAAAATGCTAATGCAGGGCTATGTTCAAGAAATTAGACTACACCAGCCTTCAATCTGGTATTTGAATAAATTTATCTTCCAAGGTATTGAATAAAATGCTAATGCATGGCTATGTTAAAGAAATTAGGCTATACGAAGAATTACGCTGTTGCCATAAGAATAGTCAGAACACGCACAAACCATCAATCTTCCAATCTTGTATTGGAACAAATTTAAATTGTTTCGATATCCCAATTACCATCAGGAAATCTTGTTTCCTTACTAATCACCGATCAAACTGCTACACCAATCTTGTCTCATCAATAATCACAAGCTGCTACACCAACCTTGCAGTCGAAATGTCAAATCCTACCAACAAGAAATACTCAAATCCTGCTACTCCAAGAGCAGGCCACACTCAAATCAAGTACGCTCTCTTTCCCTCTCTTTTTTGCACACTCAAATCAGGCCACACTCAAGTTCAGTATTAGTACCTGAGGCACGGAGAGGGCTTGGCGGCCGGCCGGAGAATGGAGACACGGAGGGTCGCTTGCGATTCCCTGCTGGCTTCTGCTGAGCTGCTCACATCGCGCGGTCAAGTAGAACTGAGCGACGGAGCCTGCGCTGGCCAACTACCGCCATCACCATGCGCCACCTAGGCTGGCCGGAGCGGGCGAGGACGGCCGAAGGAGGTGTGCCGGCGGGTAGATCGAGGGTGGCGGCAGAAGCGAGAAAGGGGATCGAGGTCCCTCCCGTCGCCGTCGAGCGCTGAGAGGTGGGGGCAGCCATGGAAGAGGAGGCCGGAAGGAGGAGCAGGGTAGCGTGCGGGCCGCGGTGGTGGCTTCGAGCTCCGGACGCGGGGCAGCCGCTCCCAGGGGCCGTGCTCGCGGCGGCGCACGAGAGGAGCGAGGGCAGGCGTCGGGAAATGGGACGAGCAGCAGCGGCCGGTGGCGGCGCATCTGGAGGAGGACGGGGATGGGTGCGTGCATTGTGTGGATAGAGAGAGAGGGAGAGGTTGCGTTTTTTCGAAAAGGTCCCTAGGTTTTCCGTAAATTGCAAATAAGTCCCCCGACGTACGACGAAGGCTCCTTTGTCATGTGGACTGCGGGTTAATTTCCGTATTCGTCAGGTTTTTTTTTTGTAAAGTACGGCGACGGACGGAAAGAAGCCTTACTGACTTTATTATTAGGTATAGATAAATCATAATGGCTTCACTAAAACTAAAACAAAGTTATAGTCGCCTGTCGCCCTTGTTGTACTTGTGCTTGCAAACTAGTGTAGGTTTTTGTAAGTAGCAGAGTGGAAATTACTCCCTCCGTTTTTTAATATAAGATGGTTTAATTTTTGTTCATATTCACATGCACACAAATGTATATAGACATGTTTTAGTTTATATGTTCACTCATTTTAGTGTGCATATAGACAATATGCATACTACATAAAACATCTTATATTAAAAAACAGAGGAAGTACAAGTGAAGCAACCCCTTGCTAGAGTTTTTTTTTTAGCAAACCCTTGCTAGAGTTAGTTGCCGCTAGAAGACAAGAGCGAAAGGTCCAATGCCATCGACGAAAGCAGTTTTTTGTTGTTGTTCAAAATAGTAGCATTAGTATACACACGTGTTAGCAAGCTAGGTACTACGTACAGTACAGCCTCCGTGGGGAGTAGTAAACCAATGCCGGAAATTGCTGCCGGCGCCGCCCGGATCTGTGGCCGGCCCATGCTCGCTACTATTGCTCACACGTGACGATCCCCAGCCCTTAAGTTGTGTACATATCCTAGCTAGGCAGATAAGCCATCCACCGCAATCACACGAACGCAGAGGCAGAGGCTGAGGGTGTAGGTGTTGTGCTGATCATTTGGCTGACTGATTGATCGATTCCAGCCCGTCCGCCGGAGAGCAGGCACGATAAACATGGCGGCGGCGGCGGCGGCGGCGGTGGTGTGCCTGCAGGCTCAACGCGTCACCGGCCTGCCCGCCTCCGTGCACCGAGTCGACCTGGGATGCCACCTCCATCATCCTCATCTTGGTGTCGATGCTGAGCCGGCGGTGCGCGCCTCTGCAAGTGTCTCCGGTGGGGGCGTGGCCGACTTCCACAGCCAAGTGCTCCTCCTCCACTGCGCGCCCGCCTCCTCCGTTGTTGTCACCGTCTCCCTAAGCCTGCTCTCCGACGACTTCCTGCGACCTCGACGCCGACACCGGCAGCAGCAGCAGTACTACCTCGAGGTCGACCTCGGCGCCGAGCAGAGGTCGGGCGTCCTCAGCTTCCGGCTCGCCGGAGCAGTGCTCACTCTCGCGCTACACCGCAAGCTACTCCCACCCCCACTACTACTGCTACTCCCTGCCTGCCGCTGCCTGCCTGTTGCCGCCGCCATAGGAGCCACCGGCAGCAGCGTCAGGGCTACGACTCCACCGACGAGTCGTCCGCAGGCTTCATTGTCATTGAGAAGCAGGCCAGGCGCCCGCCCTCTGACAACCTCCTCACCACCGACGATGACGACGACCAGCAAGACACCAGGAAGCTGGAGCTGGACAGAGTGGAGGACGAGTTCCTGGCCATGCTGGAGCTGGCCGAAACAGCCGACGCCAGTCTCGACCTGGACATGTTCGTCAGGGACGCCGAGGCCGAGCTTTTTGCCAGAAGGACTCATCTTCTCAATGTTGCTGCTGCTGCTTTCATGTAAATTATAGCTGTGCCACTACTCATCCACCAATGCAAAATCGAAAACGACGGTTTTCTCAATGTCATGTGCAGTTTGCCTCTTGCTATCCCTTTCCCTCTAATAGCTCAGCACATTCATCCTAGCCACAGCAGTCCTGTGGCTTACACTACTGTGCTGAAGTATGCATAGTCAGAGTTCTAAAATTCAAAGTAACCACGAAATTAGCAGGCACCCAAATAGTAGAATTGCTAAATGGTCATCGCATCAGAACCGCAAAGTAATGTTGCTGACTGCATTCGAGCACCATTATCAGAAGACATACCAACTACTCCTGCATAAATATTGTACAACATCTCATCTTTTTTACACACAAAAATATGACCCAACACGCATATATAGCCATGCAAATTCAGTTCTCTTGATCTAAAATCAGATCCATCCATCAGGAGATACAAAAATCATCAGAACTGGATGGCTGGTATATGTATACCTACTCAGAGTAAACCAGTTGACAGACTCACCAGGGTCCTTCACTTGTATTTCTCCATTATGCGCCGGGCTTCTTCCGCAGGGTCTTCTGATAGATTGTCCCCTTTGTCCACACTCCTAGATCCCTCTTTTGGGTTCATTGCCAGGAAGGCGAAATATATAAGCCCCATCACCGCCTGTCACCATGAGAGGCATTTGCGTGTAGTAAATAACTAGTTGCAACTGAACATTGTACACATCACATTGCTGGGTTATGCCAGTGAACTCATTGTTGTGGGTACGTACCAGTACAAACAATGCAGTGGAGATAACGGACTTGAGAAGAAAAAGGGCGACCGACGCCGCGACGAATGTAACGCCTATCCTAGCAACTGGCCGTGGAACTGAACTCTGCCATACATCAGAGGGCAAAACTACTTCAGATTCAAAGCTCAACAAACTGCATTTGTGTTAGGGATTGAACCCTAGACAGGTGCTTGTGGCCAGTTCCCATGTTTTTCCGAGAGAATTCAGTAAATGGAATGAAGTGACTAAATGGGTAAGTATTTAAAACATACCGGGACAAGAGAACTTCCCGTGTCCACCGCCTCCTTACCAACCCTCCATGCTGTCTGAACAGCTGTAGTGATATGCAGGAGTGTTAAAGAGTGACACAGACAAGCAAATAATTGGAAATTTCAACAAAATTAGAGCAAGTGGACATGGCATTAGCAGTAGCAGGACACAACAGAAAGACATCCCTAAAAAAAAAAAGACATCCCTGTAAACCAAAACGAGTTGAGGATGTGCAAATTTCAGCAGGTAGGGAGGATGTTAAGTGACATACATCCGGAAACGAACAAGCCAATGTCAGAAGCTAGATATGTGGATATTTGGGTGTGCTGTGTTGAGTATATTCAGTATCAGGCTCGTGATGGCATAATAATCCCCAAACAAACAAACAGTAGTAGTATCATCGTCTTAATTAGTTTAGAGGTGCAGCCACTGCAATTAGTGTTATACATGCTGGGTGCTGGCATAACTAGCGAGTGTAGTAAGTAGGAGATGAGATTCAGCACAAGTAGAATCGATGTGGCACACATTCAGAATCAGCAGTGCAGTTCTTTGGTTGTACTCAGTAATCCCAAATAGACGTAGCTAGACTGAAGGGAAGAAGGCTTGGTCGAGAGTGTAGTGTACGATCTATGATTGGATCGACACTACAGAGGATGTGGCAGCGAATTGGGAAATTGGGGTGAGAAGCAGACGAGGTGGGTGAGAGTCAGAGAGAGGGGATGAGATATTCAGACTTCATTTTTATTCAGCATATCGAACCCAGGTGGCGTACAGGTATATATAAAGGTGGCCAAACAACTAGGCACACACACAAACCCGACAGGTGGGTCACACACACATCTGGCTAGCCTGAGCTCACACCTACTCCATGTCCGACGACTGATTCAACAGGTGAGTTGATGAGGGAGACGTGACATTTGCCCCTCCTTGAGATGAAGCCCCATCCCAGATTGTTGCGGCAGGGAAACGACGCTGCAAGACATGCAAATCTTCCCAAGTTGTGGTATCAGCAGGCAGAGTCGACCACTTGATCTTGACCTGAACAATGGCCTTACATCCTTTCTTCACCATACGACGCTCCAGGATTTCAACAGGTTCAGGGATTCCTGACGTCAAGTTAGCTGTAGTGGGCAACTCGGAGAAGACTGGTGCATAGTTGGGGGTAAACGGCTTGAGCTGTGAAACATGGAACACAGGGTGGACTGCACTTGCTGCTGGCAGTTCCAACTTGTAGGCGACGGCGCCAATGCGCTGAAGAACTTTGAATGGCCCAAAGAACTTGAAAGCCAGCTTTGGATATGGGCGATTAACCACGGATGTCTGGGCATATGGTTGTAGTTTGAGCAACACCAATTCCCCCACCTGAAACTCCCGTTCTGTGTGTGACTGATCTGCATATGTCTTCATCCTTTGCTGTGCTTTCAACAAATTAGCTCGCAGCATTGCAGTGTATGTCTCCCGATCCTGGAGAACTGCAAAAGCTTCTGGATCCTCAGTAGATACTGGATTAGGAAATGCAGCAAAACTGGGTTCCACCCCATATAGCGCCTTGAAGGGTGAACAATCCAAGGCTGTGTGATGGGAAGAGTTGTACCAGAACTCTGCCATGGGCAACCAAGCACGCCATTTTTTTGGACAATCATGGACAGCACACCTTAAGTACATTTCCAAGCTTTGATTCACGCGCTCCGTCTGACCATCGGTTTGCGGGTGATAGGCCGTGCTGTAGTGCAGAACGGTGCCAGTAGCCTTGAACAGAGCACGCCAGAAGTTGCTGGTGAACACTCGATCACGATCAGATACTATGGTGCGAGGTCCTCCATGGAGCTTCACCACGTTGTCAGTGAACACCTCAGCCACCTTTGCTGCTGTAAAAGGATGTTTCAACGGAATGAAATGGGCATACTTGGTGAGTCTATCCACGACTACCAGAATGGAATCGTAGCCGTCAGACTTTGGTAAGCCCTCGATGAAGTCCATTGTGATATCATGCCAAGCTTCCTTGGGTGGCGGCAGCGGTTGCAGCTTGCCTGCTGGCCTGGAGTTCTCGTGTTTGGCTTGTTGGCAGGTTTGACACTGGTGTACATAGTCCTCCACTGCTCTTTTCAGTCCAGTCCAGGCAAATAAGCTTTTGACTCGCTGGTATGTGGCTTGAATGCCGGAATGGCCGCCCACGGCGCTACCATGCATTGCTGCAATGATCTTGGTGTGTAGGGCGGAATTGTTGCCTATCCATAGACGTTTATGCAGGCGAATGGTACCATCTTGGAGGGAAAAGCCCTGTTCATCAGGACTGTGAACTGCTAGTCGAGCCAACATAGTTTGTGCCGTTGCATCTGTGGTGTACGAGTTTGTAACCTCCTGAACCCATGCTGGTTGACAGACAGACAAAGCGGCACACTCCATGTGATGGCCTACCCTGGAAAGGGCATCTGCAGCACCGTTTTCCAAACCACGCTTGTATTTGAAGGAGAAGTGTAAACCACCCAGTTTGGCCATAGCTTTGCGTTGCACATCTGTCTCCAATTGTTGATCATTCAGAGAACAGAGGCTCTTGTGGTCGGTGAGGATGGTGAAGTGACCACGCTGGAGGTAAGGTCGCCATTTGGTCACTGCGAGCATGACCGCTAGAAACTCCTTCTCGTATACTGATAACTGTGCATTCTTTGGTCCGAGCGCCTTACTGAGATACGCAATTGGATGGCCATCTTGAGCAAGCACAGCCCCGATCCCCGTGTCACAGGCATCCGTCTCCACGGTGAATGGCTTCGTGAAGTCCGGCAGAGCCAGAACAGGTGTGGAGAGCATGGCGGCTTTGAGCTGATTGAACGCCGTTGTGGCTTGCTCTGTCCACACAAACCCCTTCTTGGTGAGCAGTGCGGTCAAAGGCTTGGCGATGATGCCGTAGTCCTTGACGAATTTGCGGTAGTAGCCGGTGAAGCCGAGGACCGCACGGAGCTCCGTGATCGACGTAGGCAGCGGCCAATGCTCAATGGCCTTGGTCTTGTCAGGGTCCGTGGCCACGCCAGCCTCGGAGATCACGTGACCGAGGTAGTCGATGCTGGTGCAGGCGAAGGAGCACTTGGACAGCTTGACGTAGAGCTCGTGTTGACGAAGCAGCGACAAGACGATACGGAGGTGCTCGATGTGTTCGTCCAGCGTGCGACTGTAGATGAGGATGTCGTCGAGGAAGACGATGACAAACTTGCGAATTTGATCAGCAAAGACCGAGTTCATGAGGCACTGGAACGTCGCTGGCGCGTTGCAGAGGCCAAAGGGCATGACACGGAACTGGAAATGTCCGTGGTGCGTTTTGAACGCCGTCTTGGCTTTGTCGGCCTCAAGCATGCGAATTTGATGGTAACCCGCACGGAGGTCCAAATTGGAGAAGTATTTCATCCCTGCAAGCTCGTCGAGCAACTCATCAATAATAGGAAGAGGAAATTTGTTTTTGATTGTTACCATGTTCAACCGTCGGTAATCAACACAAAAATGCCAGCTCACGTCCTTCTTCTTGACCAACAGCACTGGAGAGGCGTAAGGGCTCATGCTTGGAGAAATTAATCCCGCTTTGATCATTTCCCGCACCTGTCTCTCTATCTCGTCTTTCTGCTGAGGAGAATACCGGTAAGGCCGAGCGTTGACAGGTGTAGAAGCTGGCTCCACTGGAATGGCGTGATCATAAACGCGATGAGGAGGCAACGAATCAGGCTCCCTGAACACATCTTGGTACTCCTGGAGTAGGGTTTGAACTTCAGGTGGCGCTGCCATGTCCACTGTCACTTGAGGTTCAGAGGCCGACACATCGACAATGGCATAAGCCCAGATGTCGTTGCCTACCTGCGATTTACGCATCTGCTCCAAGGTGAGAGGTAGTAGTTCCGACTGAAGTATTGGCCGTACTCCTTGAAGTTTAACACGCCCAGAATTATGGTTAAACTCGAGAGTCTTGTTTTCCCAGTGGCAGTCCATGGGGCTGTGTGTGCGGAGCCAGTCCATACCCAATACCCCGTCATATGCTCCTATATCCAGAACACGCATATCAGCAGCAAATGTGTGTCCCTGCATCCACCACTGTAACTGAGGTATCCATTGATCACAAGTGAGTTGTTGTCCATTCGCCACACGGACATTCACCGGAGGCAAGGGCTGAATTTGGTCTGTGAGTCCAGCAGCAAACTTAGCACTGACGAAGCTATGAGTACTTCCAGAATCAACCAACAGCAGCATCACTCTATTCCCCACTAGTGTGCGCAGTCGAATTGTGTCAGGTGCTTCCGTTCCTGCCAGGGCATTAACTGAGAGCATGCAACATTGCGGTGCTGGAACTCCATCTAACAATTCCATTGCTCGCACAGTTTCATCCGAGAAGACTTCACCAAAATCTCCCAACTCGATGGTCATGAGCGATGCTGGCTTCTTGCACTGATGCTCCGGTGAGTACTTGTCGCCACAGCGAAAACAGAGATGATTAGCGCGTCGGAAGTCGCGCAGCTGTCGCTCACGGCTAAAATCACCGTTGGCTGCTCGTTTCGGCCAATCTGTGCGTTGAGGCGGTGCTCCAATTGCTGGCACAACAGTTTGTGTTTGTTTGCCGGCCAAACCTGGGCGCGTGCGCTGGCGAGGCATGGTCTGCTCCATTTCTTCTTCCTGTATGCGTGCTAGTGCAGCAGCTCTTGCAATGCTTGCAGGTGCTTGGATGCGGACCACTGCTCGAATGTCATCACGCAAACCCAACACAAACTGAGTGACAAAGAACTTGGTGTTTAGGGAAACATCCAATGTCATCAGATGGTACATCGCTGTCTCAAACACTTTGCGATACTCGCTGACAGTGCTTGTCTGACGGAGTTGTAGCAGTTTGGCCATCTGCACATCGTACTCATCCTGACCAAACTCATCTGCTACTGCCTGAGAGAAGTGCGTCCAGCCCGTGATCGGCTGCCGCTGGCGTTGCGCGTTTAGCCACAGAGCTGCGTGACCCTCCATGTACAACGAGGCTGTGTCCACCCAATTGTTCACCGGCGTGCGGTACATGTCAAAGTAGGTCCGGCACCGATCGAGCCAGAGGCGCGGTAGCTCGCCACTGAAACGCGGAAAGTCATGCTTGGGAGGCTTGGTGTAGCCCGTGGGCTCCGCTTGTGTGAACGGCGGTGGTGAAGAAAGGCGCGTCTCGGCACGGCGTGGCTGCGTTGGTGGCCGCTCCCTGAGAGGCGGTCCGTTGTTGGTGAGGACGGCGAACGCATCGGCACGCGGTGGCGGGTCGCCGGGTCCGCCTGTGAACGCGCCTGCGGCGAAACGAGATCGTCCGTGCGCGCCAGGGGATCCGCCTGCGATTGCGCGTGCGGCGAGGCCAGCTCATCCTCCGGCTGTGACGCCTTGCCGTGGACATCTGCCGCCACCCGACGACCCAGCTGTGCTACTTCGAGCGCGATCTCGTCGTTGAAGGTGCGCTGATCTTCGAATTTCTTCTCGATCAACTCTGTTTGCTTGTCCAAGCGCTTCATCATATCGTCGAAGAGCTTGACGACTTGCTCCGATGATTCCGACATCTTCTCGAGGATTTCCCTCGTCTGCACGCTGGGCTTTCGCGGCGCCGTCGCTGCAACTCCAAATCGATCCAACCCACGCGGGAATCACGACAGATCTAGCCCTTGTAGGAATTAGGGACCAACCTAGAGGATTAAGCACAAACGGGAGCGAAATTTGTGGTGGAATTTGTGGCTCTGGATACCAATTGTAGTGTACGATCTATGATTGGATCGACACTACAGAGGATGTGGCAGCGAATTGGGAAATTGGGGTGAGAAGCAGACGAGGTGGGTGAGAGTCAGAGAGAGGGGATGAGATATTCAGACTTCATTTTTATTCAGCATATCGAACCCAGGTGGCGTACAGGTATATATAAAGGTGGCCAAACAACTAGGCACACACACAAACCCGACAGGTGGGTCACACACACATCTGGCTAGCCTGAGCTCACACCTACTCCATGTCCGACGACTGATTCAACAGGTGAGTTGATGAGGGAGACGTGACAGAGAGTAGATAAGGAGATGCGAATCAAGGAACTACGGAGGGAGGGAGAGACCTTTGGAGAAGTTGGACTTCGCGGAGGCGACAACGAGGAGGCGCGAGGGGATGATGCGTATGCGACGCATGGGCGTAGTAGGGGAAGCGGACGACCAAGTCCGGCGAGCAGCCATGGTGGCGGCGGGAGGGAGCCGTGGGGCGGTAGGAGCCATGGCTATCCCGCCATGGACGGCCATGGCGAATTGGCGATGCGGTGCGGTGCGGTGCGGTGGTGACCACCCGTCCCGAGCCTCCGATAGAGGAACTGGGCAAGAGACTCGAGGGACAAGAACGACTCCTGACTTCCTGAAAACAACACAGCCTTGTTGTTTCAGAGTAACTCTAGCATGTACCCAAACAAATAATTACAAAAGGGTTGAATAAAAGATTTTGAATGCTTTCGGTGAAAAATTAATTGATAAGACCCAGACTGCTTTCACGAAAAATAGATTTATCATGCAAGGGGTTATAATTTTGCATGAGGTATTGCATGAGGTGAAGAAGAAAAAAGCTATCTGGTGTCCTATTAAATAAACACTGGAACCCTATGGAAAATAAGTTGGAAACTAAACTTGGTTGTTGGCAGGGGAAATGGTTGGAGATTTGGTTCAAGAACCATTTTTCTTAATTCATGTTGAACCTCGATTATTTTTTATATTCTCTCTTTCTATAGGATGCCAGTAGGTGTGAGGAAAACTTGTGATGTCTTTAGGAGTAGACTTTTGTGGCAGCAAGACTAAGGAATCAGAAAATATCACGCGATGAATCGGGAACGGTATGTTCCCTAAAGATCTAGGGGGTTTGGGGTTTTGAACCTTGATATTATGAACATTAGTCTACTTTGTAAATGGATTTGGAAACTAGAAAATGAAAATGGAGCTTGACAAGAGATTTTTAAGAGAAAATATCTTCAAAAAGAAACTCGTACCCAAATCCCTGTTAAAGTGGGTACTTCACAGTTTTGTCTGGTCTAATGAAGGTGAAAAATATTTTTTATTCCTTCTCTGATAGAGTTCTTTTTTTTACGTGTTCCTGTTTATGGAAACAAAACCAGTTTCTGGGATGATATATGACATGTGGGGGTGGGGGGGAGGGGAAGCATGGCCGTGTGTTTTCCCAGATTATAAAACCTCACCTTTAGCAAGAATGCTAAAGTTGATATAGTTGTGGCATATGGCGGGAGATGTCTCATTTTTAGCAGACGTATTTGTGACGATAAGGTAACATGGAAATCAGGGAAAAAAGGTTTTACCGTCAAAACCTTATATAATACCTCGCAAACTAGGTTGCGTGCAAAAAACTTTTAAACCCTCTGGTCTCCCAACAAAAATCAAGACCTTTCTTTGGCTTGTAATGTGCAGGACAATGACCAAAGATAATCTCACAAAGAAAGGACGAGACAGGCGTGTTAAATGTATGTTTTGTGCAGTGGATGAGGGGATTGATCACTTGTTTCCCACCTACCCCTACCCATTTGCTCGTTATACTTGGGGGGGGGGGGGGGGGGGGGGGGGATCTTTCAGTGCAGCTTTGCTGAATTAGTGAAATGGGTCATGAGGTTTCAAGATCGGGAGCACGACACAGTTTAGATTTGCCTTGCTGTCATCTTCTGGGCAATTTGGAAAACAACAAACATAGCTTGTTTTGACCAAATTATGCCTAAAGATCCCGCTGACATTATTTTCTTCATTTGTTATTGGATTGACCTTTGGAGTGAATTGCAGAAGGAAGGAATTTGAAGAATGCTTTGGCGAGGAACTGAGAAGTTGAAGACCGTTTCGATCGGAATCTTCAACGGAGAAAGAGGGTGGCGCCAATATGTCCAATAATAGACGGTGGATAGCCTTCGTCGGAAACGACTGCGTTTGGATGTTATCGCTTTTGTCTGTGTGTTGTAGTAAGGGCTCGTTTATGTTCTGCGCGTTAGACTTCTGTTTTTCATCTTCGCCATGTTGTCGTTTACCTAGAATTGGAAAAGAAATTATGTAAAAAAAAACTTAAGTTTCTTTATATGAGGCTCGGTTTCATCCCCATTTATCAAGAAACAAAGTAATCAAAAGTCCATGTTGAAAAGGAGCTATCAGTGGAAATCCACTTACAACCCATTTCCAACCAGAAAAACTCAGTTGCAACCCATTTTTAGCTGGAAAAAACTTAGTTGTAATTTTAGTTTCAACATATTTGCAACTGACATAAAGTAAGAATCACGATGCATATATAAACACTCTAGAGGTGACTGAGTTCTAGGCCAATTCTTGGTCAATTGAGAACCAGTATTAAAAACCAGTTTTAAGTATAACTTTTCTCGGATGGAGTGAGTCCTGGTGTAAGAAAATTTACTCTATTATAATTTTAAGTTTCAGTTGGTCATGGGAGGGCACTTCCTAGCCTCTAATTTTTGTAGGGGATCCTCTAAATCTATTTCAAAGGTTGTGTTTTTAGAGGATATGCTACATATGCTTCGTTGATCATGTTTTTTTTTTAATTTTTACTATATTAATCAAGAAGAAAATGTTTGAATACAGTCACGATTAATCACTCCATACACGCAGGGAGGATATGGTTGATCATGGTTATTGACCCACCTGGACATATTATTGTTTTGAATCTGATAGTACAAGGCACAATATCGACTCGGCTCGATCGGGAGCGTCCGTGTGGGTAACACCCCTAGACTATTTCATAAAAGGAGCAACCAATTATGAGAACCAAGAAAAGTTCAAAGAAAACTCGAGCGAAAAAGCTGACGGAGGAGAGAAACCCTAGAATACTACTATGTTAGAAACACAAATCTATGAGTAATTTTTTTCTTTTTAACCAACAACATAGACAGTTACAGGAATCGGTGGCGCATGTTCCAAGGAACAATGCTAGCTTGGGTTTTAAGTAATACTTTGTCCTAGCGAATAATGTTTTTTTCTCGAAATGGCACGACGAACAATGCTAGCTTAGGTTTAAAGTAATACTCTTTTTTTAGCAGTAAAGTAATACTTAGAATTAGACATAGTTTGGCAAGTGGGGATTTATTTAGTTTTTTTGTTCTTAGTTTATTTCGGGAACTACTATAAGTAGGTCGTATATGGTTAAAAACATAGGTCGTATTTAGTTTTCGTTGTAGACTAGATTGGCCCAATAATAAGATAGAAAAAGAGAGAAGAATAGAGCCCAATCAATACGAGTCCCGTCCAGGGAGAAGATGGGCTCCATATCAACTCGGAAGCGATTTGGATTCGCCAAGGAGATACATATCGATTCACGCCGATCCACCTGAAGTCGAGAGAAAAAAAGAGTCCCTCGCCCAAGGCCAAGGGTTTCTCGCTGAAGCCGTGCATCGCGACGAAGACGAAAACCATGGGCCTGTTGCTGCAGCCTTCTGCCGCCCAGGCGGAGGAGGGGGAGAAGGAGGCCATCGCCGGCGAGGAGGCGTTCAAGGGGTGTGGCTCGAAAACGAAGGAGGAGGAGGGGGAGAAGGAGGTCATCGCCGGCGAGGAGGCGTTCAAGGTGTGTGGCTCGAAAAGGAAGGCGGAGGAGGACGACCCGTTCCAGGAGGAGGCGGCGGCGGTGGTGGTTCGGAAGCAGTACCAGGGCGATGATGCGACGATGGACGAGATGGTGTCGGATGACGGCAACGACTGCGACTCTGACGATGACGTCGAGACGGTCATTGCCAAGGTCAGAGAACGGTTCTACGCAGTTATCGAGAGGAACAAGCGATGGTTGTGCACGGATTATTCCGGGGATTGCAAAAGGAAGGCGGAGGAGGAGGACGATCCATTCCAGAAGGAGGCGGCGGCTGACGACGATGACACCGAGACGGTCTTCGCCAGGATCACAACACGGTTCGACACAGTTGTCCAGAAGAACAAGGATCGCCTCTACACGGATGATTCTTTCTACTTGGGTGTCAGCGTCCCTACTACCACGGCTACATCATCACCAACGCAAGACGTCCACAGGCGCGTCGATCGACCAACACGCCTGGTGCAACCGAACCGGAAGTACGTTGGACCCAGCTGGGCCACGTGAGTCCGAATCGGAGGCTGTTCCTCGTGTTCTTCTTCCTCGAGTCCAATTCTGGATCTCAGTTTGTATCTCTTGTATCCCGAATTCGAGTGTTGATCATACAATTCCTACTTGGTACCTAACATTGGGGGATTCCGTTCATGACGATGATGGTGGTGCTGTGGTCGATCGGCCTGTTCCGGCTTGAGATTATTGCTCTTGTAATTCGACTGAGATGAAGGAGGTTCGCCAATGCTATCTATCTACATTTGTAGTTGATCCGGTGGATACATGTGTTATTGATCCATCTATCTGTATGATCTTACAATCTATTAATAATTTTCGTAATATATACTATCATCTAAATTCCTAACTCGAGTATTCTACTTGAATCGTCTGCGATATATGTGATTGTTTGTGAGCTTCTGTTTCAACTACAATGTTTATGCATGTGTTTGGACCACTAGTTCATGACAACTTGTTCATCCGTGATTTTGGTAGTTCTCTGCCCATAAATATCTGATTCTTTCTTATGCTTGTGTGATTGTGTCTCAGCTTTGTTTGTGCCTGCTTGTTTGACTGTTGCAACCGGACATGTATTTTGACCTCTAGTTCGTGACACCTCTTTATTCACCAAGTCATTCATGATACCCCTTTTTTTTTGTTACATTTCACTTTTGCGTTCTTGAGGTGTTTTGCTAATTATTCCCAGTCGACTACTGAGAATTAGTTTAATTCTCAGTCAACTCTCAGACAACTGAGATTTTTGTTACTTGCACATGGGGTTGCAACTTAACAAAATGCGTTGGACCATTAGATTTCTTCGTGATTCGTCTTAGTCATGAATTACAACCATTGGCGGATCCACAGGGTGTCCAGGGTGGGCCGCGGACCACCCTGAGTTTCTGATTAGGCCCATATACCATGTCTGCTCCACAAAAAAAAAGGAGATACATGTCTGCCTGACGGACTCAATTCCCTCGTTCGCTCTTTCCCCTTCTGTCTTCGACCTGTAGGAGCGAGCGCTCGCCGTTGCCGCCACTCCAGTGCGCCACCGCCACTCGCCGCACTTCCTCCGGGCTCCGGCCCTTCACCCACGCTGTCCGGTGCTCTGTGCTCGACGTCGCCGCCATGCCAAGCCAATGCACCCACGCTCGGCGCTCGCCCCAGTCTTCCCTAACCCTAGCAACGGACAAGGTAGCCGACCCCTGGCGGCGCAGCTTTCTGCAGGCTTCAGCTTCCCGCCGCCGCCGCACGCCGGCGGGGATTAGGCCAGGCCAGAGGCCAGCACGCTCCAATTTCAGCAAGGTACAACTTCAAGTCTTCAACCAATCAATCCCCAATTTCACAGATTATTGAGTCTGATTTACATGTTGTGTGTAAGTTGAAACTTGTTGATTATTTAGCCTGATGTATTGCACTCACTTATTGTAGATTTGTTAAAAAATGAAGAGGACTGGAGACATCGCTTCTCTTTTCCTGAAACATGCGGCAAAGAAGAACGCTTCTTCTCTGGCTCCTTTCCCAGTGGCAGTTTCGGCGGAAGAGCAGATTGAAAAAGTTGTGATGGAAGAGCCAGCTGAAGAATCAGTGCAAGAGGAAGGTGTAACGGAAGAGCCATCTTTTTCTCCACCACCTCCGGTTTATGATATTAACCGGCTGCCACAAGATCCCGGGGAAAGACTACCTATTGCTGATTATCCGGTCAATGATCAAGATACAGTTCGGAGGGCATATATTCTTAAAGGTTCACACCGAAATCCTGAACATGCATTTAAAGGTAGATTAATTGGCAATGAGTTTTGTGAAGAACAAGTTAAGAAATAAGATGGGTGATAGTCTTTTGGATGATTGTCTAGTTACATTCATTGAGCAAGAGACCTTCTCCAAAGTGGATGAAGATGATATTATTGAGACTTTCATGGCCATGAAAAGGCGTAAGCCTGATAAATAAAGTTAGTCTTCTTTTGAGTTTTTGTATCCCCACTTTTATGTAAAATTCAAACTTTCTCACGAATTATTATATGTTGTAAGATTCTATGAGCTTTTGTTCAATTATGTGCTATCATGTTGACATTTTAGTATTAGTGTTGTAACAATTTTATGAAGCCGGACCACCTGTGTCAAAATCCTGGATCCGCCAATGATTACAACTGAGAAAATGTCCCGAACGGTTGGATTGCTTCATGATTCATGCTAGTTATGAGTTGCAAGATTTAATGACATGGCCTAACTGAAAATTAATTTTCAATCGATTTAGAATTAGTCACTCCTTCTCTTTTGTTGATTTTATATAGTGTAATAATATGCATGCATTATTAATCTTTGAAATGTAGTTTCAACTTGATTTTCACCGGATATATTGGGAGGAGTCCAAGCTATAGCTGGCCAACGGGCGGCCGGCACGCCGAGGCACGGCACGCTAGCGGCACGATTCTATTCGTGCCGTGCCGTGCCGGCACACGGGACTCGGCTCGAGGTTGGGCACGGGCACGCCGGCACGGTTGCGGCACGATGGCCCGGCACGGCACGTTCGGCCCATGAAAAATAGCTATAAAATTCACAAAAATAAGTAAAAATAGCTATAAAATTCAAAAAAATAGGTAAAAATAGCTATAAAATCTAAAAAAAATATAACAAATAGTTAATCGTGCCGTGCCGACCCACGTGTTTCAAATCGAGGAGCGGCCTGGGCACTAACGGGCTTGTGCCGTGCCGTGCCGTGCCGTGTCGGGCCAAAAAAGGCGTGCTTCGGGCCGGCCCGTTTGGCCAAGCTATAGTCCAAGCCATGCATCTGGTCGATGTTACGATTCTCAAAAAAAAAAAAAAACTGGTCGATGTTACGATAAATCCACCCGTCTCGTTCCATGGCCGTGTGAAGTTTGAGCAGTTCAGTTCAGCGTCATCTTTTGTACTCTTTGAGACCGAGCGATTGCTCGAGTGGCTGTGGTCGCTGGTGAGCACCCAGCCCGCCAGAGTTCGACTCCTGCGGAGAGCGGATTTCTGTGCGTCTCACAGCTACACTGTCACCTGCGTACTGTAGCAACACTGTTCACTGAACAGTGCAATAAATCGCAGGTGCCTCTCATCGTCTACGTGTCACAGGCGAGGTCGACGTGCCCGTCGGTCCCGGAGCGCTGGTCTTCAGATAAGTCTCTCAGGACGAACTAGGGATATAGGTTGTAGGTCTAGTTTAGACATATAGGTGGGGTGTGCGTGTGGTGTGTGTGCGTGTGATGTGCGTGCCTGTATGTCCGATCAGATGCTACAACTTGTATTCTCAGAAGAGGACTCTCCAAAAAAATCTTCTGTACTCTTTTTTTTTTTTACATGGAACACAGCTATTCCATTAACTTTGGGACACGACTAAATCGCCGGTCACAAGACGCATTACATCATCCGGAATGTCCGTCAACCACAATGAATGGTTTCCCTGAACATCCGAAGCACCTCGTGCAGCCACGGGCAGAACTCGATTTTAAAATCAATGGAGTTCATGATTAACAGGTACTTAGCGTGTGTAATGAGAGGACCAATGGCTGAGCCATCATGATCATTTTAGACAAGGGCATGGCGTAGCGTCTAGAAGACAGTGGCGAAAACTGGTATTCCAACACCAAGCTGGTCAGCTATTCGAATGAATGGCATTGACGACAGCTATCAATTCGGTATGGAGTCTCCTCTCCCTCCCGCGCGTCCGTCGCCTCCCGTGGCGGCGGCGCGCCTTCCTCTCTCCCCTCGCCGAACCTCCCTCCACCCTCTCTCCCCCGTCGCCGCCGCCGGCATGGCTGTCGGGCGTTGCCCGTGTGGCGTCGGCGGCGCCGGCATGCCTCTACCCACGCCAATCTAGGGTGAAGACGGGGTTCCCCTTCGTTGGCGGCGGTGCTACTCGGGCGGTGGTGGCGCTAGGGAGGCGACGCGCGGAAGCCTGCGGGGCGGCGCAGTGCTTCCCGTGACGGTGTGCAGCGGCGTTGACCGGCCGGCCTTGGCGGGCCCCATCTGGGTTGGGCGGGCCGATCTGACCTGAGGCACTCTTTGCAGCTAGAAGTGAGGCGGCGGATGTAGGGGACAGCGGTGACGGCGGCCAGCCTGTTGCAGCGTGGCGGCGAACTTCACGGGCCCGATCTGGGCCCACCGGACCCTATTAGGACTGGTGTGCCCCGTGGGGGCTTTACGGGCCCGCTGGGCCCGTACGGACCTGACGGGGACCGGTGTGTTTGCGGCCACGTCCGGTCGACTACCGTCCTCGGCGGTGGAGGTTGGTTCCTCCCGCCGGTCGGCCGATACTGCTGACCCCAGGTCATTCTTGTCCTCACATTCGTCTTGCAGATCTTGTGACAGCTACTTCGGTGAGACGACGTCGGTGGCTTCGGGATCGTTTTGGCGCATGACTGGTGGGTAGCTAGTCTGGTGGTATCGAGACTCGTTCTCGCGGGGCTCCTGTGCTACCGATCGTCCGGGGTTGTGGATGGGGTTTCGGGAGAAATCCTTGTCGGTTTGTTCGACACCGACGCGGTGCCGCCTCCAGGTGGCATCATTCCTTCCTGAAGGGCGTCGGGGCTACCCTTCGCTTCCCTCCGTGCCGGGGGAAACCCTAGGACCAATGCCCTGGTCCGGGCAGCAGCGTTGCGTTCCTTCTTGAAGGTGTTGTTTGGTACTCGTCGATTCGGTGCTAGGAGCGTGGTGGTACTCTGTTGGAGAGGGCGCAGCGGTTGCGGGTCACCTTCGTTTAGTCGATCCGCCTATGTCTCCATTTTTTTTTTTTGAGTGTATGTTTGCTGCCACCCCAGCAGTGCAATTATGTTGATTGTATTGGGTGTTTGCTATATTTATATAGCGGGGTTATGGCCTATTTCGTCAGTTTCCTCATAGAATGCCCCATATATGTATTTATCATGATCCAATCCTCACTAGGCTTCTGCCATACATGGGCCGGCGTAGGGATTTTCGGATGCTTACCTGGGAGAGCAGCAGACCAGTCAGATTCAGACACATGGTTGCGTACTATGAATTGGAATTCCTCCACCGTCAGCCTCTTCTCTCCGTGAGTAACTTTGGTGCGCTCGTACCACCAGCTTCAAAGAAAGGCTTCTTTTTTTTATCTCCTGCGGTTTTCCTCAAAAAGAAGCTGTTTCTCATGTCAAAGGATCTCTGTCACCAACTCCCCGGTTCCCTCAACTCGATTCTCTCCTCTCACCATACATACACGTATTTACACACATACATACGCACGCAATGACGCAAGCCGGCAAGAAAGCCGAGACACAGTTTAACGGCCATGGACGCGGCCGTCGACCATGGAGCCGGTGGACTGCTCTTAAGATGAGAGGGACGCTCGCACGGGCCGGCGGTAATTCTATGAAGGCCATATTCTCGCTCGCGGCGGTGCCCCGGGCGCGCGTCCTGGAGCGCGCGGCGGCGCGCGTCCCCGGCTGCCTCTACCTCTGCCTCTGGGCGCCGGTGACCGGCCAGCCCTCATCCAGCGCATTGTCTTTGATCGGCAGCCATCTGTTCTGCCTGGACGCGTGGATCGCCGGGGTGATCGCGCGCGGGCGATGTTCGAGGCGTACCGAGGAGCGCTCTGCGCCGTCGTGAGCGGGTAAGCATTGCGCACGATTTCAGTTCAGTCGTCCTTATAGCTGGATTCTGAGTTCTGACGGTGTGGTCGAGCACGCAGCTACGTGCCGGGGTGGGCGTACAAGGAGGGCCGCGCGTACATGGAGCTGCCGAAACCGGACCTGACGGCGTCGGCGTCGCTGCAGGTACAGCAGCAGTTCTACCATGTCAGTGAACAGAAAACACTTCTCTTCATCATGCAGACCATAACGATTGCTTTTTGAAGCTGATTGAAGTTGATCTTTTTTGCCCCTGCAGGTAGCCGGCACGAAGGTACGTACGTTTCTTGAAAAAAGCCACCTCATTGGGCTTTTGATGAATTGCATCGATAGAGATGAGCGAGTTGATGATCGTGGCAGATGGCGGTGTTCATGGGATGCGAGAGCGGGGAGATCGAGGTCGGGCTGTCGAGCACATCGGTGGCAGCGGCGGCGGTGGCGGACCACGTGCAGCAGTCGATCCTAGAGGAGCTCCTGCAGCAGCAGCCGGCGGCACGTCCGTCGTCCTCGTCCTCCTCCATGCCCTCACTCTCGGTCGGCAGCCCGGAGTACTCTTCTCTCATCCGCGCAATGGCGACGCCGGTCCCCGGCTTGCTCGCGCCTGTCTACGGCCGGCACGAGCACGAGTTCCCGGCCGCAGACGCTGCCTACGATGCGGCGGTGGCGCAAGCAATGCTCGCGCTCATCTCCTCCTCCGACGCGTCGACCACCTCCACGCCTCCGCCGAGCCACTCGACGCCCTCGTGGCTGGCGCGCCAACGCTCGTCGCCGCGGCGGACGACGGCGTTCAAGGCGTACAGCGCGGCGGCGAGAGCGCCGAGGGCGAGGCCCCCAACAGGTGCGCCCGGGCAGAGGATGATCAAGACGTGCATCTCACTCATGGCGAGCGTGCACACGGCAATGCGCACCCGGGAACTCGCCGCGGCGCATGCGCATCACGAGGCCGGCAGCGCGCAGCCACCGCCGGCGTCCGCCACCAGCCAGCTGCACCACATGATCTCGGAGCGGCGCCGGCGCGAGCGGCTCAATGACAGCTTCCAGAGCCTTAGGGCGCTGCTCCCTCCCGGTTCCAAGGTACGACTCCAAACCAAACCATCAAGTACCGATGGTGCATGTCGCAATGCAAGATTTGCAGAAACATCTCAACATTGTGATCGTTGGTTCTGTAGAAAGACAAGGCCAATGTTCTCGCGAGCACAACGGAGTACATGGCCACGCTGATATCCCAGGTGTCCCACCTCCAAGACCAGAACCGGCAGCTGGAGGCGCAGCTCGGCCTGAACCGAACTCCGGTACGACGACGACGGCTCGTCGGAGAAGATAGAGGTGCACGTGACCACCGAGGCATCCCGAGATGAGGTGAGCGTGAGGGTGACGGTGCGGGTGGAATGCGACATTTCGGAGTTTCTGATCTCGCTGCTGGCACGGCTGAAGGAGATGGGGAGTTTCACCGTGGTGTCCGTGGAGGCGAGACAAGAGAGCGGCGCACTTGCACGGGCCAGCCTAACATTGCTAGTCACGGTAAGCGGTCAATGTACGCATGCCTACAATAGTGCGGTCAGAATAAAACCATATTCTATTCAATTGGTGGTAGACTAGCTTCGATGAACTTCAAAGGAACCTGAGGGGAAAGTTGGTTTGCTTGACCTACATTAGACCATCCTTACCGAATCTCTGAAATGTATTCACAAAAAGACTACACGAGATCTGTAGAGAATCTAGTGAGTCACTGATTGCCGGATCAAAACTGATAGTTAAAATTTTCTTTACATCAAATTAGTATTATGTTGTTTGAATTGGTTTTAGCAGACATGATTAATTTGACCAATTAAGCCTTGATACATATAGTTAAACACTTGAATTACACACGTTTCAAGCTTAAGCTGACTAACACAACCAATAGAGCACTTTTTGACAGGACTCATAAACCTGCACAATCATCTGTTACATATCTGCCCTAACTTCTTGATGTTCTTTTTTAAACTGCCAACGACAAGTACAATGTTGGAGTAGAAGTTCAACGACCTGGCATGTCTGAAAAGCGCCCTGGTCAAGTACTTGCTCATGAAGCTTAACAAAGCGTGGTATACCATTCAAATGTTTGCTGCAGGAGGCTGGCTACATCGTGGATGAGACATCGCTGAAGGAAGCTCTGAGGAAGGTGATCGAGGGCGTGACGACGGCGACGCCATCGCTGGCAGGGTCACCGTATTGACTGTATCATGGAGGCCCGGAAGGAGGCAGGAAAGGGACTCTGTTTCGTGGCAATGGCGCTGCCTCTGTTTTTCTCTATGTAGTCTTTTGTCCATGTCTTGGTAGTGTTAGATCAAGACTGGACAGATATCGTGGCATATATAGTGCTGGGATTGGTCAGAAGTGTAGCCTAGTCTTCTATATGGTAGTTCATCTACTTGGCTATGTAGGGCCCTGTTGCAATTTTGACATGAATTGAGCTGTTCTGCTGAGTAAAGTTCAGTCATTGAGAAATTTTGTTGGAATAACCTGGCATCAAATTCAGGCACTGAATGTTCAGACCTAGGCTAGTGACTGGACAGCTCGAACCATCGACATCATTCGGGCAAAAGCTGTTATGTTTCTAGAAAGCAAGGAAGCAAAGTTTCTAATAGCAGGAATTCCATGGCAGTGTACTGTAAGATATCCGAACCGGAGACGAAAGCCCCAAACAAATAGTCTTTCGAACTACCAGGAAAAAACGGCAAGACAAACCAGCATAGTATACCTTTCTGGAGCACCTTCAAGATATATAGAGTACAAGATGGTATATTTAGTGGCTCCAAGGAAAAATTATTAACTGAATCCCGTATAGTTTGGATCGAGATGGCCTAATGGGGATCCACTGGGATCTCCAAGTGTTTTCTCTTGTCATGATCACCCTCTCTAGGCTTCCCTGTCGCTTATTCTTATTGTAAACAAAGGCCTTATGCATATATACAAGGTGAAAGTATTTTTGTGAAACGTACATACTAACTATTATCATACAAGATATATACATCCAACCTTCAGGTTGAACAGTCGTGGCAGGTGCTCAGTTAGCCTAGCTGGCTACCTAGTTGTATCAAGTTCTTCTGTGCGAGATTGATAATCGAATCTGCTATTACTCGTGCGCTGGACTTCATGTAGCCTCCTGAGAAGTGGGTAAGGTGTGCATATCGATGCGGTATTAGTGGTTGATGTATGCGATTCGCAGAGAGAAACAAAAACAAAAGTATAGGAGACGTGGTTCACCTGATGTCAGCATGAGAAGTGGAATGTTTTGATCTATTGCAAACCTGAACACCTTCTCATCTCTCATCACCACACCTTCAGACTTATCTGAAATTTTGGGGGAAAACATGTCGGATTCTGCAGTAGACCACCAACTGGTGCAAGGAACAGAAGAAAAACAAAGGCAATATGTTGTTGATAAACTAGTGTTTATAATACTTCGGCGCACGATTATTTCTGTTGTGGCATTACAACCAAAAAAGTCTA
Source organism: Poa pratensis (assembly GCA_947311845.1). Lineage (NCBI taxonomy): Eukaryota > Viridiplantae > Streptophyta > Magnoliopsida > Poales > Poaceae > Poa > Poa pratensis. The sequence goes on along the minus strand of CAMZMU010000070.1, from coordinate 26,211,548 downwards.
ACTTAGGCAGAAAAATATTGACTACTCTTAAGTCTTGGTTGGGGTTCATGATTAAGATTCTGTATAATGATGCCATCAAGAAATTTTCCGCAAATCACATAATACATCATGCACAGGCTAAGTTATTTATGGGTCCAGTCTTTGTGAAAAAATATAGAGCTGATCAGAAAAGTACATTCAAGTTGCCCAATGGATCACCATCCAGGATGTCTGTTCCAGCATTATAAACAATCAACTGGGGCTGAAATCTACTTTGAGCAACCTGCAAACAACATGACCCAAATGGAACTGTAAATAGCGAGTCTCTTAACAAGAAATAAACTTATAAATATAAAACAAGAGTGAATGGTTAGAAGTGAAACAAGTCTACCAAACGAGAATAAGTACGTTTCAAAGTGCATCAAGTTGGAAAGTTGGAATAACAGACAAAAAAAATATTGCCAGCGCCATTGGGTGTATGACCATTTCATCATAAAGTAACATGAAAAAATATGTTGCGCAAGTGTCAACCCATTTCCTACATATTTTTTTCCCATCTCAAATCTCTGTTTCAGTTGTATAAGATGCAAATAACTTATTCAACACTATGCTCTTTACTATATCAAAATCACTTTTATGTCCAATTTACTGTAATCCTAGAATATATCATACAAAATATGGCAAATAAATATCATCTTTCCCCTAATAATTCTCCTAAATGCAACGTTTGAAACCATCCCATCCATAAGTGTGAAGGTACCTTGAGAGCTTTGTCAAGCTGATCCAAGTAGTCATCTGTTTTTGTCCCACTCTACAATGCACAATCACACAATGCACTCAATTCATATTTGAATTACATGAAAAAAAAAGAGCAAGAGAATAAAAAAGCAACAGCTTGATGCAACTTACAACTAACTCGACTTTTTGATCAATATACCGCTTAGCAGCGTGGTCCTGAAAATAAAGTTAAGTCAGTTTACACAGAACATCAGAAATATTACATGCATCCAAGAAAACGGAATGATAATACACAAGGACTGAACTTAAAGTTGGTGACAATAATGACAGAAAAGCTTTGGATGGTGGGTGTTCTAGATATCACAGCAAAAGACACTACAAATAATTTGAGTATACACAGCTGGGAATGCTGTTCTTTCAGTTCTTATATATAACCAATTGCATCACTCTGAACTGGATGTTATCTTCCAAAACATGATGTAGAATATACGTTTCTGGGGTTGACAGCAGAACTTATGATCAACACCACGATATGAACAAAAAATCTGGACAAGTAACCTCTACAGCATAAGCAATTCTGAACCAGATATTTCATAATGACATTCAGAGTATAACCAACAGAATCAAAAATAATCTTGATGTTCCGCAGGTGTAAGAAGAATTCTAGATGGTGATATAGCCAAAATAAGCTTGACGTTCTGCAGGTGTACGAAGAACTTTAGATGGTGATACTTACGAAGGGATAAATTCCAGCATTGTACATGTCCAAAATGTAAACCCTTTCTTCAAGCAAAAAAATTGGGGTCACCACAGTGAACACAAATTAATAGAAGAACAAAACAGCGGGCATACCATCATTGGCGAAATCCTTTTCATGGCCATTTCCTTGGTGAGCATCCAGATCTATGATCATTACTCTGCAAGTGTTTGAAAAGGATAGGTACTTATGAAGCTAATCTAGTTAGTAAAGAATGTACGTATGTTTGAATCCTGTCATTGCATTGCCGACACAAGCATATATTACATAATTGCAAAAACATAGTGCTTCCTAGGATGATAACAAGCATAGAAATCTTCATAGGGAAGAAAGCATGATTACATGACAGAGGATGATTATCAACGCAGATAGTTTACAGAATATATTCACAACTATGCAGCAAAGAACATGTTGTGTACAAGTCATACAAATAGTTGCAGACTAAAGGAATATAGTTTCTACAGTTACAGTCCGATCGGTATAAGTTTCTGACCTTGAAATATTTAATCGGACAAAGGCAAACTGAATGCAGAGCGAAATATCAGCGTACGCACAAAATCCACCCCCTTCCTCCGCCGAGCAATGGTGAAATCCTCCACCGACATTAATGGCCCATCCTCTCTCAACCGCAAGTTTGGCTGATAAAATGGACCCACCCACCTACAGAAAAGAACACACTAGCTTGTAGAGTTTCCTTGGTACTCAAATTACCCATCTGGTTCTACTCAGTACATATGGGGGCAGCTCATCACAAGACATCACCTGCTTCCGAAAGGGGTACAGTAGCTTTTGCTGCACCACCCAATTAGGGATGAGCGTTACCGGAGGAACCTAAAATCAAACATCTCATTAGCACACTGCATAACTTGCTAGCACCTAGCAGTCAGGCTAACTGAACTTCCACTGAGAAATTAGTACCTCCACAATGGCTGCAACCCTGAAGCTGCTCTTGAGGCTGTTCAGATATGACTCCGTGTGAACCTGGTTAAGCAAAACCATCGAACAATAAGAAGATGATGCACTACAATAACCAAGAGAAAACAGCTTCCTGATCTATTGTTCCCACCACCAGCAAGTCTTCCTTGGAAGCCTCCAACGGCTCAACCACCCGGTTCTTCTCCAGGTGGCCCTCTCTGGTGAGGAACGTGCATATGCGTCCCCATTTGGAGGAATCGAACGGGTGCCTGCACAAGATGTCGCGCGCACGGCGTAAGACGTAGCCAAGGCGTGTATATGCAGGTATCGGAGGCAGCAAGCAGCTGACTCACATCTTCTCGATTCCGAGGAAGGCGATGTCGTACGCCGCCGAGCAGACCACCGGAGCCTGCTCAATCGCGACAAAAGATTAACGAGTGATCGGAGTACCCGGCGGAACATTTCCGCGGGCGAGCGAGCGAGAAACTGACCTTGGAGCCCGGGACGTCGAAGTAGAGCTTGCTGGAGAGGATGCGGTTGCGGCGGAGGGCATCCGCCGGGGTGGCCCCCGGCGCGGCGGCCGATGAGGAGGACATCCCGGCCGCCGGCGGGGCGGTGAGGGTTCGAGCGGGGTTGCGGAGGAGACGAGTGGTCGCCTCCACGTCTGAGCTGGGAGTTGCGTGGCGTTGCCGCGGAGAAGAGGATCAATGGCGATGGGACTCACAGCCCCAGGAGAATCAGTTCGGCGGCGGGCGGTGCTGTACGTTTTGCTCGCAGTCCTTTGGAAGTTATGTATTTTCATTCGTTGCCCTGCTTCTATTAATGCAGAGAAAATTGCATATAACACCCATGGTTGCTGACAAAGTTGTACGTACAAAACATAAAATCAAAACAGTTTTTGCGGCTAACCCATCTTTTGGGGACATATGTTGAGAAAAGCAATCAGGGAGGCGATTTGTTTTTCCGCCCGATCTCCACCAGCGACCGTGCTGGTCCCCTATCCCTCCGCCTGCTGCTCCGGCGGCGGGAGGGAGGGGGATCCGGTTCCTCCGCTCTGTAGTTAGGGTTCGGTTTTGCATGTCGTGGTGCGCTGTTGGGTGGTGGGAGCGGCGCCCGGACGAATAATCTGACTTAGCTCTACTCCCACACCGGTGGTGTCCTTTATGGCGGCGTCTCGGAGTTGATGGTATCGTGTGGTTGTCGATCCCTCAGATTGGCGGGTTTAGGTTTCATGGATGGTGTCGGCGAGGAGGCGATGGCGACCACATCAGGTGTGTCTCTCCTTCTGTTGTCCCTGTTGCTACGGCTTTGTCTCTGACATCATGGTGGAGCAGGGAGGATGTGTCATCCAGGGGTACGCGTGGGCGATTGTTGTAGTCGTGCAGGGTGTCAGTTCTGAAATTTGATGGCGTGCCCGGGGACATGTTGGCCCGATCTGATTCTTGCAACGACAATGATTTTGCTTCTGGCACGCTAATTTGGAGGTATGTAAAGTTGCGGATCATCGATGGAGCCGCGTCGAGCTCGGGTGAAGAGGTGATTTATCTTCTGTCCCTTTGGTGGCCGCTTCAGTGGTGTCGAAGGAGGGGATAGGTGCTGGTTTTTTTTTGTATAGGATTATTCTATCTTTTCAGTTCTGTAAGGTCGGTGTGTACGTACCTTGTAACTTGATCTTTATTTTATTATATGAATGGGACACGTATTACTGCAAAAATAATTATTATTATTATACCACAAGTATGTTTTCTATGGTATTGGCAAATGGCTCCCATGCTATATTTTTAGACGCTCGTACTATTCTTCATCCACTATCTCCAAACTTTTTTAAAATTGAAAATATAATTTTGATTCTTTCAAAGTAAAGAGCTCCATGTAGCATGAGAGTCATTTGTCCGACATGCACAAAGAAATATTTGAACATCATAATTTTTTAATTATCGTAAAACTATAGTGTACCATTTTGAAAAGTGTCGTATAATTATGGTATACGGTATCAAATCTAGCCCACTTGTCATATACATTGTTAAGATCTCTAAGACATCTATTTGAGCTAGCTGCAACATACGGAGTATTACCCAAAAGTTGGGTTAGCCACAAAAGTTGTTTCAATTCTGTCTTTTACAACTTTGTCATTTGCAATTTTCTCATTATTATTAATGCAGTCTTCGGAGCACACGAATACGCTTTCCACGAAAGTTAACGGTGGCTAAATGTAAAAGTACCCACACCGCCGCCGGGCCGCCGATCCGAGCCGAGGAGAGAACATCGCTTTCACTCCAGTCCTTCTCCGCGCGCCGCTTCCATGGCGATCTCGAGGCCCCGAAGCCGGGCCGTCCCCCTCTTTCCGCTCCTCCTCCTCGTCCTGCTGGCGCCGCTCATCTACTCCGGTACGTGCCCCGCTACGCCTTTCCTCCTCTCGATTTGGCGCACATTGCGCAGCTTGCCTTCCTGACGATCCAATCTGTGTGCAGTTTCCAGGCTGCGGCTGAGCTGGGTGCCGGAGCAGGGCCTGGACCTGCCCATCCATCCGTGCTGAAGCGTCCCGATGCCCTCGTACTCGGCCCGGCCGCCGGCCAGGGCCGCCCCGATCGCCTCCAGTGCCAAGGTTTCTGTACTCCCTTCAGTTTTGCGCATTGTGAGACAGGTGATATCTGTGCTTCTGTGTTTGGTAGTTGGGGAGTAGAGCTGGCCCCTGAGGCGTGGCGAAGCCACATTCAAGCTGTGGTTTCAATTGGCACCGCAGCATTTTGCAAAACCATCATATGTTGGTTCAAAGTAATTAAAGGAAATAGAAAACACTACACAGATTAGAGATGATGATAGCGTATTTGGCACCTCGTCGTTGTAGTCCTGGCACCAACAATGCTTGAAATGAAATTATCATTCTTAACCTCTTATTCGAAGATTGGGTGTGTGAAATTAGATGATTCCGTTCTCTGTTCTTTCTCCCGGACATACTACGAATGTGCAATCTCTTAGCATCTCACGTAACAACTGATTCACGAGAACCAATTCTCATATGTAAGCTCTAACTGTATTATCCCAATTGGAAGCAATTCTGGGAAGAGTAGGAAACGAGAATACTGTTATGAGTTATCAATGCTTGGAGAATGTACGTACTGCGCTGGATGTAAAACTTATTTATTGACCACAGTCTACGAAGTTCTGTGATATGCATTTAACAATGCCAGTTAGGCTTCAGGATACCACATAAGTCTATTCATACTTCTGTAGCGTGAGAGAGTTCGGCGTCTATTTTGTAGCTACTGACTGCATTTTACTTTTTTTCCTCAGGACTTAAAGCTGTGAATAAGATCAGTTTATCAAGTGAAAGAAAATATTCTGGAGAACTTGTTTCTTTTGTTACAGTATTCAGAACCTACAATTCTGGCCCCGCTGGAGCTGGCAAAATGTCATCTGATGCTGTAACTGTTGGAAAGCATTCTTACAGCAAGGAGGAAAGGTCCATGGCCATTCTTAACACTTTCGTCAGTTTCATACAGGTACTTCTTCCTTTTCTTCTTTTTTGTGCTAGCCAGTAACTAACTACCAAGATGCTTAAATTTCTTATCATGTTTTTGCATGTTGTGAATGACTCATAATCACTCTCAGCTAAGAGAATTCTAAAAGTTAGTTATTTGGTAGTACAGAAAGAGGAACAAATTTAGCGAAAACTAAAATAGAACCATTGACATCACTATGACCCAGCTAGCACACCTTTTTATAGGATCCACTATGTGTTTTAGCCTTCTGGCATGTAAATTGAATCTTCAAAAGTACAAGGGACATATACATTGGTGATTGTGAGGATGTTTGTTTAACGTCTGATCTTATTTGTAGAACTCTGTAGGTGTCAATGCCAACAAGCAAAGTCATAATATTGACTGATCCTAAATCAAAATTGTCAATAAATCAAGGGAGGACCACAATACTTCCTATTGAAGGAAATTATTCTCGAGGAAATTTAATGCTTCAGAGAATCAAGTCCTACATTGTAAGTCTATATGCTTGATTGAAACAGCATCTTTCTGCATATGCTTTCTCATAAATCAGAACTACTGCTTATGTGATCTACAAATATTACTGCCGTGCAGCCATCTATATGCATTATTTTCTTTTAAATGCTGACATATTTGCGTTTCTGGTTCATATTCAGGCCTTTCTAGAGCTAAAACTTGAGGAGATTGACCAAGTGGACAGTTTTAGTCATTATATTTTCACAGATTCTGATATGGCAGTGGTTGAGGATCTTGAACATATCTTCAAGAGATATCCTCATTGTCACCTTGCTCTTACATTCCGTAATAACAAAGGCCAACCTCTGAACTCTGGATTTGTAGCGGTGAGAGGGACCAGTGATGGCATCTCTAAGTAAGTTAACATCTACTAATACGTAACAGATCTTAGTATGAAAACTTGGCCTTACATTAAATAATATCTTCCTTTGCTTTTAGGGCTATCGAATTCTTTAAAAAAGTCCTTGAAGCATACAACCTAAAATATATGAGGGCTTCTCGCATGCTTGGTGATCAACTAGCACTGGCATGGGTTGTGAAGTCTTATCTACCATCAGCTTTTGGGAAATTTTCTAGGCCTGAAACATTTACAGGTGAAGTCAATGGAGCATCTGTTCTGTTTTTGCCTTGTGCAATTTATAATTGGACTCCTCCTGAGGGTGCTGGACAGTTTCATGGTATGCCCTTGGATGTTAAGGTATATCATTTTTTCTACCGTAAGAACTTGTTTGGTCCATGCCGTTGTGATAGATTTTATTTTTGGTTAGACACTAGTACTTTGAAGTTCTTCTGTTATTGTTACACTGTGTTTTTCATTCTTGCCACTTGTCAGTGTTAGACCTGCTGATTTTGGGAAGGTCTAGCTCTGAGCCTCTTAGGAGCATGTTGATATATGCTGTATTTTTCCATTGGGTATGATAACATACCAAATCTGACATGTTGTTCTCAGGTTGTCCATTTCAAAGGTTCAAGAAAGCGCTTGATGCTCGAGGCATGGGATTTCTACAATTCAACCTCTCAATTGTCTGATATGCTGTGTCTAATCTTGAAGAGTGGCAGAACGAAATATGACTTCTGAACCTTTGTTCCACGATGAAGTTACATCTGGTACTCTTTCCCTCCCTCCAGACATCTCTGGCTGGGTCTGCATTTCGGGCTTTCCTTTTCCAGTATCTTTTGTAGTTCACCCAACACAGTTAGTGTTAGTCTTTGTTGGTGTCTTTGCAATGCTTTACGTATGTCTTACTTGTTCACATGTGTCTACAACGTGTGCTTTACTCTGAAGTTTTCTCTTCACAGGCTCATCTTCTTTTTACAGTTGATCCTCACCGAACACCGCATGGGTCTGTTTGGCATCGGCTCCTCTGCAGTTCCGAGTCGTTTCAAGAATGCAGGCCGCGCATGACACACACAAGTAGAATCATAGCAGAAATTCAGGTAGCATACAAACGAAAACAGGGTGATCCAGACTACAACGAGAGCACAGATGTGTGATGAGATTGATGCAAAGGGTCCCTGTGGAAGCAGGGCTGTAGATACTGCTGGCTAGCAGGGTGATCGTGTAGGAAATGGCCAGTTGTTTTGGTGATCGTTTTGGTAGCTTTGTTAGTTGTCACCCTTCACTAGCCACTCATGATGTAACAGTTTGTAGGTTATTGTGAATCTTCCCTTTCAATACATGCTATTATTAGCAAATGATGATGCTTTGTTAAATGAGTAAAATGTAGCAGGAAATGATGACCCTCGTACTCTGTAATCGATTGTCTAGAGTATGTACCTGCTTTCGCAATCTTATGGCTCGGCACTTGTTCAGCTTGTCGTTTGAATACTCGATGCGTTCTACTCCATGAATTCAGAAGTATGTAGACCCAGTGGCAGCCTGGCAGGCGACCTCAGATTTCACTGCTGGCCAAGCAAGCATGAACGGGTGATGGATTTTTCAGTGTTGGCACTTCATACTAAGATGGAACTTTTTTTTTTTTTAACAAGGCAAAGAATTTGTCTGGCTCGGCACTTGTTCAGCTTGTCGTTTGAATGCTCGATGCTTTCTACTCCATGAATTCAGTAGAATGTAGATCCAGTCCAGTGGCAGGCGCTTATTCAGCTTGTCGTTTGAATGCTCGATGCTTTCTACTCCATGAATTCAGTAGTATGTAGATCCAGTGGCAGGCGATCTCAGATTTCACTGCTGGCCAAGCAAGCATGAACGGGCGATGAATTTTTCAGTGTTGGCACTTCATAAAGATGGAATTTCATATTCGAGGGGGTGGTGATTATTAGTTTTGACTGCCCTGTTTTGCTTAAGCCTTGGCTGTTCAAACATGTGGGCAACTCCAGAATGCTGAAACATTTGGACAGTTTAAGAACGTTCGGATCTTAACGGGATCTGAATAGCTTTAAAGTTGTTGTATTGTGAGAAAGAAGGTTACATGGATTGAGATCTACTGTGTACAACAACATTGTACAATTGATTACGTGAGCGGCTGCTGTGCTCTGCCACATATCAAGAAAGTAACAGCAACAGTATCAACGGAGATAACTGGCTCCATTCGCACAAGACTCAAATGCATAAACCTCATCATAGCATAACAAGACGCGGGAACAGATACCCGAAAACTCATGATATAGCACGAAATGTAACTGGTTCACCAGGTAAAATTGGCATTAAGTAACAAAACAAAATCCTCCCAAGAAAAAAAAGAAATCAACCGTTTCAAGCCAGCCCAGTCTGAAGGGCAAGACCTATGTAATTGGCCTTTTGGGAAAGCGCCCTCTTAGCTCAACCAATTTCTTCTACTTGATTCCGGAGGAGATGCGGGCAGCCGGGTCTTGGCTTCGACACTGAATTCAGGTCCTACATAGTTTCTTTGTCGCCGCCCTTGAAGCACTTGGCATCATTATCCTGAGCACTACTCCGCTGACTTGAACTTAGCATCCAGCAAGGCCTGCCCTTCGAATGGCTCAAGGTCCTCAGCCATGGTGTCAACGCGCTCCTTCTAGGCCTCATCGGAGATGTCGACCTTGTTCCACTCATAGACCTCTTCCATGACGAACTTGGGGATGTCCGTGCCACGGAAGAGCACGAGTCCCTTGACCCTGAAGGGCAACCAATCACAAGCATCTTGTCAAAATCATACTTGCAGCACAGATTCATCCGCGCCAACCTTGTTCAGGGTCACGTACGACAGTGTATTGTCATGATGCTTGTAGTCACAGAACCAGAAACCTGAAATAATGGAACTATATGAGTTTCGGTTCATGGGAGGATTTGGGTTATAGAACGAACAAAAATGATTTTGGATTGTCGTGAGAACAGGTTGAAAGAAATAAGATGATTCTATTCTGCAGAAGTAAGCTAACATGATGTATATCCACCAGAAGAGGTTACAGTGATAACAAGGGCAGTGTGCCACAACTACAATCACGTCTGAAAGAAAAAATTGCTGTCTACAGTTAATTTTTTTTTTGCTGTCCTGATGCTCCAGGTGGCAAGGCTAACTGCATGAATCAATACTGTTGAATCAGAAACAGAAACATGATAGAATGGAAAATGAGTTTCTCCTTAGCCTTTAAGTCAATTACTGTTGAGTGTTGAATGAACAAATTTGTAGCAATCAGTGGTCAATCATACTGCTAGACTGTAAAATCCATGCATCAGGCTTATCTAGCAATTAACAAACATGACAGATACAAGTTGCAGCAGATGACTAACATACAATAGAAGAATTCCACGAGACAGAGTTCCAATTCATTTCAGTATCAAGGTTAGGAAACGAACAAAACTGACTTTCCAAATTAATTAGCTTTACTGGTCACAAGAGAAGGTTGAAAAATAGTATACAGGATTTTCTTCTGTAGATGTAAGCTAAGATGATGTATGTCCACCCCATTCGAGTCTCCAGCAGTAACAAGGACAGAGTGCCCCAATTACAATCACATTTGAAAGAAAAAATTACTGTCCTGATGCACCAAATAACATTTGTTAAGACGAGGCTAACTGAAGGAAGTACAGGAGGCAGTATAGAATTGGTTAAGGCAGGCTTACTGCACAATTCGAGACTCACAGAGACAGCAACAGAATGTTAAGCAGAGAGAAACATCAAAGAATAGATAATTAATGTTGGCTCAACGAATTTGTAGCTATCAGTGGTTGATTTTGTTGCTAGATTAAGAATTCCATGGATCAGGCTTCAAAACATTGAACAAACATCACAGATAGAAGTTGCAGAGGATCACTAACATGTAGAGCAGAAGAATTTTATAGGACTGACATAATACTTTTCAACGGCAACCTAATGGAACTCGTTACTCTGTGTTTGAAACCAAGCCTTGGGTACAAGTATGCTTGCAAGAAAACAACCATTAACGGATAAGCACTGAAACTTGATGAGCTATGAAAAAAGAAGTACCTGATCGATTACTCACATATTCAATAAGAGATTGTCCGAAAAGAAGCTTCTCACCCTTCGGACGAACAACCTCAGGAATAAGGAAGAACGATTACTAATTTAATAAGTGCAAAGGCAGATAAATTTAAATCAAAGGGTGTAGCACAATATATACCATAGCGCCCAATAGCATTTCTCTCAGTAACAGCACCATCCGGAGTTCTCAAGGACAGGAACATGCAAAGAATTATAAGTTCCTGAATCACTGTATTAAACATTTAAACTCATATGTAAATTTAATTGGTGTATGTACCTTTCTGAGGGAAATCATGTTGATAAATTCAGCTTTTTTGTTTGAGATACCCATCTCAAAGTTCTTGGTCAGCTCAACCTTGACCCCACAGTATCCTGCAGCAATAAAACCGTAAGGCATAGCGCTATAACAACAGAAAATTATCTGATAATCTAGAAATAACTGGCATATTATGTAGACCTGACATCCAGGACCCACGAACTGAAGCTAGCAGAGATGTTAACAGACAGAGACCTACGGCACACACCTAGCATCAGAACAAGCTAACCCTCTAAATCACAGAGGCTCAACATCACTCGATCAAATGGACATCTATTCGTGGCAATCCAACAAACATAAATAAGCAAAAAAGAAATCTACGAAGAATGATGAAGCTCACCAAATATCATGTCGGCAGGAGCTGCTGGCTTTCCCCAATCCAAATCCTCAGACCTGCACAAAAGCAAAACAAAACAACATTAGCTCATGTTCTGGAAAAATAATGAACTAATAACCAAAGAATCCCGAGTCTTGAGACTCGATGAATGCTACTACGACAGTGATGTCGTCGGACTTCCCACCGGTGCGAGCCTGTCCACATTCCTGGCTGGGAACGCTGAAAGGTGAGGGCTTTGTAGTGTTCACCGACATGTTATAAGCCTGCAAGACCATGGCGCCGGCCATCTCTTCTGGCGTACAGCCAAGGACAGTGCCGGACTGGACTATGCCTTCTAGGGTTGAATCGAAGACATTATCAAATAAGCCGTCGGACGCCACCACCAGGATGTCGCCTTCCTCCACACCAATCTCGCCCACCATTGCGTCACTGATCTTGGTGCGTCCGTTGAGTGCGCTGAGCTGGAATGGGCAATTGAAGTAGTGCTGTTGCGGCTGCGACCGATGCACCATCTTGCCGTCGCGGAAGACAGCGAAGCCGCTGTCGCCCACGTATGCCCATCTGAGCGCCCGGCCGGCGAGCGACACGATGACGGCGGTGGACGCCCCCGGCGTGCCCGGCGCGGCCGTCCGTTGGAAAGCCCGCTCAAGAATCTTGTATGGGCAGACGGGCTGGCCGAGCTCGGAGGCAGCCACCTCGGAGAAGGCGTTCGCCATGAGCCCACGCGAGAAGGCGGCGGCGTTCACGCCTTCCGCGCGCCATCCCCGACTCCGTCCGCCACACCGATCACGCCGCACACGTCATGGAGGAAGTGGCAATCTTCGTCGTGATCTGGCACGTAGCAGGCAGCCGAGATCATCCTCAACGGCGCGCGCGCCGCCATGGGGGGGATCGGCCGCGCGCGCGGCTGCGGTTGCAGCCGCCGCGCCACATAGGCGGCGTACCTCGCGACGTCCTCTCGATCCCCGGCGGCGGCGGGCGGTAGGGCTCCGAAATGGATGCGCACGGCGATCCCCAGGGCCTTGGGGGTCCGGCCGTAGAGCTGGTCCAGGATACTCCGGACCTGCGGCGGCGCCGCCATGGCCGGAGCTTTCTCCGGCGAGTTCGGGGATTAATTTTCTTGGCTAGTTGCGAGAGCGGCGAGCGATCTATGGGAGTTTCCGGTGCGCGCGATCTGTGGAGCGGAGATTCCGGTGCGCGCGAATTCTTGGATTTGGAGCTCTGGCGCGCGGAAATTATGGTTCCGTGCTATTTGAGTTCGAATCGTGTTCGGGAAATACCAAAAATCGAAAAACATACTGTATTTGGATTTGTACAGTTCGAGTCGTGTTCGGGAGTATACTGTATTTGTACGAGCCAGGCTGGCAGTGGACTCGACTCAGACTCGCCGTCCTCGCTGGTGGGATCGAGTGTTCTGCACGCGACAACAAGATAAAAATTTCAGATTGATTAATGGGAAAAGCTACGGAGAGGCGCCGCTCGCGCGTCTCTTCCGTGCGGCGCGCAGCGAACCGTTCGATTTAAATCTCTTCTAATCACTTAACCTTATCCTTATCCCCTCACCCGTTTGCACAGGGCACACATTCATTCCCCTTCTCTCTCGTCTAGTTCTAGATCAGAGCTTTCTCGAGCACTCGTCGGCCGCCATCAGGTGTGGGCGCTGCGGGAGCCGGGAGGTCAAGGCCATCGCGGGAGAGCAGCATCACGCCATGAGGTGGCGGCCGGGGAGCCTCCTCGAAGGCGAGGACCTCTGAGCTCGTCGAGAAGGCGACCGGAGCAGGAGGTGCGACTGCTGGGCGCGGCGGCGCCGGAGCTTCGACGCGCGGCTCCAGTATGAGGCTCGGCGACCCTGCAGCCGGCGCGGCCAACGATGTGCACGGTGGCGGTGGGGCTGTCCGACGCATGGCCCCAGGACACGGTGCTTGGACAACACAATGTTCGCCGTCGTCGAGGCGCGGCTCGGCGACCCTGCTGCCGGTGCGGTTAGTAATGGTCGCGGGCGGCGTTTCGTGGAGCCGGTGCTGATGGGTCCGCCATGGGTGCGTTCATGGTCAAAACCTCCTCCACGTCGTCGTCGCTCGCGCAGGTGCGCGCGCTTAACGGACTGGCGGATGAGCTCCACAAATGCGCGGTGAGTTCCCGTGGCCCTGCTCTGCGCCGCCGACCAGCTCACCCTCTGCCTCACGTGTAGGGAGGTCCTTGAGCGTTCCTGGGCAAAAGGCGCCTCCTTTTCCTGCAGTGCTTCGACCTTGACGCCACCGATCTCGTTCCATCCGCCAGCAAACAGCCGCACGGCGCCATATCTTCTATCCCCGCACACCACCTTGCTCTCGTCGACAACCCCTGCAGCTGGCTTGATGGTCTTGGTTGAGATGCCCTCTGCCATGTCTATTCTTCCGCACGAGCACGCACAGCCGCACTAGCACCACATGACTAGCTAGTTAGCTGTGTCAAACTCATATCCATTCAGCTGCTAGGCAGCTTGCTAGCTCCTCTAAGCTCATAGTTGTCACTCAATATGGGAAATTTTACGGGAATCAATATGGTATTTGCTACACATTTATAACCTGATAATAGTGACTATATAACCTGATAATTGTGCCCATATAATCTGATAATCGTGTCCGAATAATATGGTAGCTGAACCACAGAACCTAATGGGCGCATTCGAAAAGTCTGATTACCGTGTTCAAACAACGTGGTAGGTGACTGAACGAGAGAACCCGATTGTTATTTTCAAAAAATCTGATAACTGTATCCGAACAATGTGGTAGCTCAATCGAAAAACCCAGTGGTTATTTTAAAAAATCTGATAAGTGTGTCCGAATAATATGGTAGCTGAACCGGAGAACATGGCGGGTGTATTCGACAAATCCGAGAACTACGTCCGAACAATGTGGTAGCTGAACCAGAGAACCTGGCGGGTGCATTGAAAAATTCTAGTAACCGTCAGAACAATGCGGTAGCTAAACCAGAGAACCCGATGGTTATTTTAAAAAAAATTGATAATTGTTTCCGAACTAGTTGAACTGGAGAACCCGGTGGTTATTTTCGAGAAATCTGATAAGTGTGTCCGAGTAATGTGGTAGCTGAACTAGGTCACTTGAATCACTTGGAGTCCAGCAAGGCCTGCCCCTCGAATGGCTCAAGGTCCTCAATCATGGCGTTGACGCGCTCCTTTCAATGTGAGGGAACCCAGATGTGAAGTCCTTGGATCACGATATCCAAAGAGGAATGTGTTTGAAGCCATGCATGTTCCAAGCACTAAGCGACCTCTTCAATCCAGCAATGCTAATTTCCTCACACTGTACAAGAAGATTGATAGATCACTATTTTTGTAGGAGACTTGATAGATCACTCACATATTGGATAAAAGAATCCCTGTAAAGAAGATTGTCGCCCTTCGAATGAGCAACTTCAAGAAGAAAGAAAAACAGTGATTAATGTAGTAAGTGCAATTGCAAAGTCAGGTAAAATTTAAATCAGGCGTACACAATCTATACCATAGCGTGCAATAGCATTTTTTTTTTTGACAGGATCCGCTACATATATTAGGAAGCCCAGCACAATTACAAACAGGTCCAGAAGGAACCAGAAATTACAACAAGACCCATCAAATTGCACTAAACACCCCGAGCTACCTGGAAAACACAAACGGATCCACCCCAACCCCAAATCCCTAATCCTCGCCGGAGCCGCCGTACCGCCATTCCCAGGAAAGCGAGCACCTCCACCAAAAGTAGTCGACTGCAGATCCGGCCGCCGCACCGCGACGGACACCTAGCTCGTTGAACGCAAACAGCCATAGCGCTTGCTTCCCCAAATCCCCCATCTTCCCGCCGTCTCCGCGACGACCAGGGCAGCCACCCAGAAGACCCACTCCCCAGTCAACCCCTCCCCTCGCCGCCACGGCCGGCCAGAGCAAAGTCACCGGAGAGAACCACCTCCTCCACCACCAAACACGGGACGCCAACAAGAAGCGACGCTTAGTACCTGACGCCGCAGATCTCCACCATGGAGCTCCAGAAAGCATCAGGACCTCGCACTCCGACGACGCGTCCACCTCGCCGCCGGATAGCCGCAACGCTCCCATAGCCATGCATCCCTCTCCTCCTCCCCCTCGCCACCGAGGCCAGCCAGGAACAGAAGAGGGAAGCACAGAAGAAGGAGCCGGAAGCACTTATTGAAGAGGATTGCCGCGACCTCGACACCACGCATCTTCCACCTAAGAAGCTTGTCGGGGATCAGATCCACGGCGAGCTCGACGCCATGCTCGAACGCCGAAGCTGCACACCTCGGGGAGAGGAAGGACGGGACATCCGCCACGAGACGCAACTCTGCAAACACTAGAAAACCTAGACTACTCTGTACAACCCGCGCTCCACTCTCTCCACCACGCCGGACGGCAAAGCCGCCGGAGAGGCGAGCCAAGCGAGCCGGGAAACTGGAAGCGACCCTCAAAGGAGAAAGAGAGCGGAGAGGACGAGAGGAAAGGGGAGGGGAAAGTGTCGGTCTGCCGTCTTCTATAGCGTGCAATAGCATTGCTCTCGAAAACAGCACCATCAGGCGTCTCAAGAACCGGAGCCTACAAAGAATTATTAGTTCCCGAGCCACTGTGTTAAACTAACTTGTAAACTCAATTAGTCTACCTAAACTAGGGGATTCACCTTGATAAATTCAAGGGTTTTGTTTGAGAAACCCATCTCAAAGTTCTTGGCCAGCAAAAGCTTGACCCCACAGTATTCTGCAGCAATAAGTGCCTTGAAATCATTCTTTGTTGCCGCTGCCCGAATGCAAAATCTATGCAAATAAAACGAGAAAATTGCAAAAAACCACCACAATTGGTGGTCAAGCTTCAAAAAACCACTGGCTTTTATTTAATTCGCAAATCACCACCACTATTCGTTGACACGTAGCAAAAAAACCACCACTTCTTCGCTAACCGTCAGTTAAGTATGAAACTGGCAGACAGGGCCCACATGTCATCATCTCCAACTTTCGCAAATCACCACCACTATTCGTTGACACGTTGCAAAAAGCCACCACTTCTTCGCTAACCGTCTGCCAGTTTCATACTTAACAGACGGTTAGCGAAGAAGTGGTGGTTTTTTGCAACGTGTCAACGAATAGTGGTGGTGATTTGCGAATTAAATGAAAGCTGGTGGTTTTTTGAAGCTTGACCACCAATTGTGGTGGTTTTTTGCAATTTTCTCCAAATAGAACAGAAGACATATATATTCAGAACAATGCAAAAGCATCTGTATCTGCAGATATAAAGTAACAAGAACATTCGTGCAAGTAGAACAACTTTATGTACACCAACAGTCTAAGCAAAGCCAAGAAAGCAGATAGGCAATAATGTCATGGGCAGACAAAACAATAAACAGCTCCACAAATCCATTCCAACGTGGTCATATGTAAGCTACAGCAACTGAAAAACCCAGGAAGTACATACATCAGAGACATACGATCCATGTCGAGCATCTGACCAAGGAAATCACACATCATGCCCCTCCAAATCGTGAGGCTCAACATCAGTCGATCAAATCGACATCTATTAACAACATAAGCGAGATGAAACTCAAGAGTACCATGTTGGCAGGAGCTGCTGGCTTCCCCCGACCCAAATCTCAGAATGAAACTGTTAGCTCGAATAGAATTACCGTGGGAAGACGGTGAGAGAAGAGGTATATCTAGGGTACGGAGCTTGGGATCTTACATCTTGTGTGGAACACCGAAGCAGCAGCGAAAAACCCAAGGAGCGAGGTTGGAGAGGCTGGGAGGAGTTGAGGGTCGAGGTCGTCAGGACCAATGGGGCCTCAACCAGGAAGGACCAGTGCAATGGTAAAACGTCATTCCCATAGTATTCATGACAACCTTCCTGTCTAAATTCATGATTCGAATGCTAGCAAGCTGGATGGTCTGATGTCCTGTACCTCCTGGCACTGCTTCACCATGCAGGTCATCAACGCCCTGTTTTGACATTTGGACAACTTCACAACATTCTGATTGTTTCGGAAGACAAAATGAGAAAGAGAACGGTAGACATGAAGAATAACAGAACGATATCACGCAGAATTACCCAATTGCAATGCATAACTATAGTACTCAAAGGTAGGACCAGATATGAACCAGGACGGGCCAGTGGCAATGGCAAAACGTCATTCGCAAAGTACTCCATTCTTGATTTCGTGGTCATCGAATGAGAGCAAGCTAAATGGCCTGATGCCTTGGACTGGACCATCTGGCATACTGTCACACCATGCAGGTCTATGCCCTGCTTTGGCATTTGGACAGCTTCACGACATTCAGAATTTCAGATGGTTTCAGTCTTTCAGAAGTTGCCAAATGAGAAAGATAGTGAACGGTGCAGAAAGAATTAACAGCAACAATACCGCGCAGTAATACCCAAATGCATAGCATAACTAGAGTAATCAAAGTAGAACCAGATACCCAAAATACTCGGTGACATAGCACAAAAGGTGACAGGTTCAACAGGTCAAATAGGCATTAAGTAACAAGCAAACTCTTCCCAAAAAAGACAAACTGTTTCGACACTGATTCAAGTCCTACATAGCTCTCTGTCAATGCCATCATGGTCCATAGCACTGCTCCACTCACTTGAAGCACTTGGCGTCCAGCAATGCCTGGCCCTCGAATGGCTCAAGGTCCTCAATCATGGCTTCGACGCGCTCCTTCTGGGCCGGGTCGGAGATGTCGGCCTTAGTCCACTCGTAGAGCTCCATGTCGTAGACCTCGTCCATGACGAACTTTGGGATTTCCTGGCCACGGAAGAGCCAAAGTCCCTTGAGCTTGAAGGGCGCCTCAGAACCAATCACGAGCATCTTGCCGAATGCATACTTGCGGCACAGATCCATTCGCTGGAGGAATCCACCAACCTTATTCAGGGTCACATATGACACGGTGTTCTCCTCCTGATACTTGTAGTCACAGAACCACAGGGAGTAACCCTCTGGGTCATACATCTCCCAAAAACCTGAAATACCGACATCACATCTGAGTTTCAATTCATTTGCGGATTAGGGTTCAAGAATGAAGAGTTTATATTATTAAAATTATTTTGATCTGAAAAGAAAGGTTGAAAAATAGTTTAACACCATCGTATTCTGAAGTGAAATGTAAGCTGACCTAATGTATATGCACTAAAAAGGTCTTGAGTGATTCTAGTCTTGATTGATAACAAGGACAATATGCCACAATGACACAGATTACAAAGAAACAATTGCTATCATGATGCACTAAGTAGCATTTGTTAGTGCGGGGCTAAATGCATGACTCAGGAGTTGCAGGGGGTAGTAATAGAATGTTAGGTAAAATCATGAAAGAATGGACAATGAGTTCTTCTTGCCTTCACATAAATTTGCATTCACAGAACAAATTTGAAGCTAACAATGATTGATTATATTGCTAGATTACAATACCTATGGATCAGGTTTCTAAGCAATATAGAAACATCACGGATAGAAGTTTCAAGGGATCACTAACAAATGGTATAGAAGAATTCGTTCAGACGAAAATGATACCTTTAATGGCAACCTCGTGGAAGTTGCTCTTTGTGTTTGAGTATAGCCTCTTCCAATCATCAAGAACCATCTGGCTCGGTGGCAGTAGATCAAGGGGATTTTTGGCTTTGGCTTTGGTGCCTCTTCCTCTGGTGCCTCAACCACTGGTTTGGGGGCCTCCTTCGAAACCTCTTTCTTGACATCCTTTGGTTTAGCAGGAGCAGCATTTCTCCGAACAGCAAGGTACAGACTCTGCCTGCTTGACATCACCAATGATCTTCTTGAAGTTAGGCTGGTTAACCATGGTCCAAAAGTACCTCTCAACATGAGGGAACTCAGATGTGAAGTCCTTAGTCAGGATCCGTGCAAAACCAGAGTAGAGGTTGCATGTCATCACGATATCAGCTAGTGACAGAATGTCCAACAAGGAATGTGTTTGAAGCCAGGTGTGTGTTCAAAGCACCAAGCGACCTCTTCAATCCAGCAATGCTAATTTCCTCAGACTGCACAAGTACAAAATTAGAACCTTGCAGCTTACCAATGCTCAGATATAAGTTAACTGATATACCAATCCTACAACATACCTCAGGAACGTAAGGCGAGAAACCAATCCTTGGATGCAACCACCTTGCAATATTGGAATCTACCTCTGTGGTAGCGAAGTCCATCCATTGCTCCACACGTGCCTGCAAAAATATTAACAGGTAAGCACTAAAACTTGCTGAGCTATGATAGTATAGTACTTGATAGATCACCCTTTTTTGCGAGAGACTTGATAGATCACTCACATATTGGATAAGAGAATCCCCGTAAAGAAGATTGTCACCCTTGGAACGAGCAACTTTAACAAGAAAGAAGAAAAGTGATTCATTTAGTAAGTGCAAAGTCGGGTGAATTTTAAATCAGGTGTAACATAATCTATGCCATAGCGTGCAATAGCATTGCTCTCAAAAACAGCACCATCAGGTGTCTCAAGAACAGGAACCTACAAAGACTGATTAGTTCCTGAGTCACTATATTAAGCTAACTTGTAGACTCAATGACTGTACCTTCCCGAGGGGATTCATCTTGATAAATTCAGGGGTTTTGTTTGAGACCCCCATCTCAAAGTTCTTGGCCAGCAAAACCTTGACCCCACAGTATTCTGTAGAAATAAGTGCCTTGAAGGCATTCTTGTTGCCGCTGCCCGAATGCAAAGTCTATGCAAATAAAACAGAACACATGTATATTCAGAACAATGCAAAAGCATATGTATCTGCATATAAAGTAGCAAGAACATTCGTGCAAGTAGAACAACTTCATGTACACCAATAGGCTAAGCAAAGAGAATAAAGCAGAGATGCACTAATCTCTCTCGGGCACACACACAAAAATAAACAGCTCCCTAAATCCACTCCAACATGGTCATATGTAAGCTACAATAAGTCAATAGATTGAGATTTCAAAATTTTGAAGACAACTGGCATATCCTGGAGGTCTAAAGCTTGTGCATGAACATGCACAAATTTACACGACGGAGTACCAAAATGAGTAAATGGTCTACATCCATCGGAGACCTATGATCCGCGTCGAGCATCAGACCAAACCAATCACATCACGCCCCCTCCAAATCGACGTCACTCGATCAAATCGACATCTATGAGCAACAGCGAAACCTAGAAATCGCGATGAGACTCACGAGCGCCATGTCGGCAGGAGCTGCTCGCTTCGCCCGACCTAATCTCAGATCTGCACGAAATCAAAACAAAAAACACCCCAGGAACCGAACTGTGAGCTCCAATAGAATTGCCGCGAGCAGACGGCGAGAGAAGAGGGGTATCCAGGGGGCGGAGCTTGGGATCTTACATCGCGTGTGGATCAAGACGAATTCGCGGAAGCAGCAGCGAAAAACCCCAGGAGCCGAGGGGTTGGAGAGGCTGAACCAGGACGGACCAGTGGCATTGGTGAAACGCCATTCCCTCAACCACTGCAATATGCGAATGTAACTCCGTGTAAACAAAATTACAATGCAATCTTAACTCCGTGGATACCATGTTTAAAAGCCTTTAAAATTCTTCGAAAAATGTTATACAAGAAAGAGCAAAAGAGTAAGATTTTAATTCAAACTCTGTTATTTGGGAGGCAAGAAAAATGCATCAGCAGTAATGGTGTAATGTTTGTCACTATTTTTTGTTGATTTTGTTTTTTCACACCTCCTAGAACTTGAAATTTTATATGGACCTACATGCTGTATATTTTCATAATTTTTGTAAACTATAGTTTTTACTTTTTACTAAACTTTTACCCATTTCATTGGAGCTTGGTTTCGTTAGTTAATATAATACAGTACTTTTTAAACCTAATAATGATTCTTATTAAATATGGCTTATATTACATAAATGGAATACAAATACAACTAGACAGTGGGGTAGACTGTAGACACGTAAAACCACCTAAACAAAAGGGGAAACTGCAACCAAGATTCTAGATCTTCAAAATTCAGCATCACGCCACGCCAACATTGCTCCTGTCGACAAATATAGACAAGCAGCCATGCCAGTACCATAAAACCAGGACAACGATTTTGGGCTCGACAAAAGGGTTGCTCATCAAAGTTTTTTTTTGAAATTGGTTGCTCATCAAAGTTAATACTGTGTACACTATATAATCTCGTAAGTGTTTTTTTTTAAACACAGTATAACGCAGACGTTTATATACACGCGTATACACTCACCCCTAAGAACGCACGCACGCACACCCTACCCCTATGAGCACCTCCGAGAGACTGAGTCGGCGGGTCGGGTAGTCACCACGGGCATCTCGCTATCGACGGGAACGTCACCTCCCACTTAAGAATATTCCGTCTTAAATGAGAAACACCAGCGTCAAACCTGGGGTTTAAACTCTGTTGAACTAGGGGTACAACCACCCACCTAACCATCTTGACACAGGCAAGTTCTCAATCTCGTAAGTGCCAGGAACTCTCAAAACAAAACAAAGTACAGTATTACAAGTTCAGCTTCAGTATTGCATACTGTCACAACATACAGGTGAAACGTGGCCTGTTCGACATTTGGACAGTCTCGCAACATACTAAATGGTTCCGGAAAATCCTAAATGAGAAAGAACAGTGAACGGTACGGATGAAGATTTAACAGCAACAATACCACTCACCTAATGCAAAGCATAAAACTAGATTACTAGGACCAGATATGGACCAGGACGGGCCAGTGGCAATGGCAAAACGTCATTCGCAAGCTGAATGGCCTGATGTCCTGGACCGTCTGGCATACTGTCACACCATGCAGGTCTATGCCCTGCTTTGACATTTGGACAGCTTCACAATATTGAGAATTTCAGATGGTTTCAGTCTTCCAGAAGTTGCCAAATGAGAAAGATAGCGACCGGTGCAGAAAGATTAAACAGCAACAATACCACAGTAATACCAAAACGCATAGCATAACTAAAGTACTCAAAGTACGACCAGATACCAAAAATACTCATGACATAGCACAAAAGGCGGTGACAGGTTCAACAGGTCAAATAGGTAATAAGTAACAAGCAAACTCTTCCCAAAAAAGACAAACTGTTTCGACACTGATTCAAGTCCTACATAGCTCTCTGTCAATGCCACCACGGTCCATAGCACTGCCCCCTCACTTGAAGCACTTGGCGTCCAGCAATGCCTGACCCTCGAATGGCTCAAGGTCCTCAATCATGGCTTCAACGCGCGCCTTCTGAGCCGGGTCAGAGATGTCGGCCTTAGTCCACTCGTAGAGCTCCATGTCGTAGACCTCATCCATGACGAACTTGGGGATTTCCTGGCCACGGAAGAGCCACAGCCCCTTGAGCTTGAAGGGCGGCTCAGAACCAATCACAAGCATCTTGCCGAAAGCATACTTGCGGCACATATCCATCCGCTGGAGGAACCCGCCAACCTTGTTCATGGTCACGTATGACACAGTGTTCTCTTCCTGGTACTTGTACTCACAAAACCACAGAGAGTAACCCTCTGGGTCATACATCTCCCAGAAACCTGAAACATATACAACATATGAGTTTTGGTTCATCTGAGGGAAATGTTATAAAAACAAAAAAAGATGATTTTGTAATTATTTCACTTTGATCTCACAAGAGAAGGATGCAAATAGATTGGCATGCTTGTATTCTGGTAATGCAAGATGACATATTTTCAAATTATTCAAATTAAATTTGAAAAGAAGGACGCAAATAGAATGACATGATAGTATTCTGGTAATGTGAGCTTTACATTATGATGTACATCACCTACAGATGGGTCCTTCTAGTCTCCTTTCATAACAAGGATAATATGCCTCACGAACATTAGGTAAAAATTTCCCAAGTGTATGACTTAGATGAAGTTGAATTTTAAATAGACAGAAATATGAAAGAATGGACATGGGAGTTCTCTTAGCCTTTACATCAGTTAGTGTTTGACTGAACGAATTTGTAGCTATCAGTTATGAATCCACATATCAGGCATCTAAACAATTAAGAAACATCGGAGATAGAAATTGCAAGAGATCAATAACAAGTAGAATACAAGATTCCCGTAAGATTGAAGTAATACCTTTAACAGCAACCTCATGGAAGTTGCTCTTCGTGTTTGAGTATAGCCTCTTCCAGTCATCAAGAACCATCTTGCTCGGTGGCAGTAGATCAAGAGGATTTTTGGGCTTGGGCTTTGGTGCCTCTTCCTCTGGTGCCGCAACCACTGGCTTTGGGGCCTCCTTGGGAGCCTCTTTCTTGACCTCCTGTGGTTTAGCAGGAGCAGCAGCCTTCTGAACAGCAGGAACAGCATCTGCCTGCTTGACCTCACCAATGACCTTCTTGAAGTTAGGCTGGTTAACCATTGTCCAGAAGTACCTCTCGACATGAGGGAACTCAGATGTGAAAGTCTTGGTCAAGATGCGTGCAAAACCATGGTACAGGTTGCATGTCAAGACAATATCCGCCAGAGTGACAGAATGCCCAACAAGGAATGTGTTTGAGGCCAGGTGTGTGTTCAAAGCACCAAGCGACCTCTTCAATCCAGCAATGCCAATTTCCTCAGCCTGTAATGGTAGAACATTAGATCCTTGCAGCATACCAATGCTCATATAGCTGGCATACCAATCCGGAAACAACTTACCGCAGGAATGTAGGGCATATAACCAAGCCTCGGGTACAACCACCTTGCGATATTGGTATCAATCTCTGTGGCAGCGAAGTCCATCCATTGCTCAACACGTGCCTGCAAGTACAATTAACATGTCATTACTAAAACTTGCTCAGCTATGATGATAGAAGTACTTGATAACTCACTCACATATTCAATGAGAGAACCGCCATAAAGAAGGTTGTCACCCTTTGAGCGAGCAACTGATGTAAGAAAGGAGAACATAGGTTAATTTATGCATTAAGGAGTTGCAAGGTTAAATCAAAAGATGTAACAGTACATACCATAGCGAGCAATAGCATTGCTCTCAAAAACAGCACCATCAGGCGTCTCGAGAACAGGAACCTACAGAGAATTATTAGTTCCTGAGTCACCCTTGATAGCATTGTATTAAACTAATTTGAAAGTTTAGTTAGTGTACCTTCCCAAGGGGATTCATCTTGATAAACTCAGGGGTTTTGTTAGAGACACCCATCTGAAAGTTCTTAGCCAGCTCAACCTTGACCCCACAGTACTCTGCAGCAATAAGTGCCTTGAAAGCATTCTTGTTGCCGCTGCCCGAATGCAATACCTAGCGAGCAAAGCACAAGACATACACTAAGAACAACAGAAAATCATCGGTATCTGCATATGAAGTAACTAGAGCAAACAAGGAAGCAGAACAAATTTATGTACACAAACAGGCTAAGCAAAGTAGGACACACTAATCTCCGTTGGCACACACAAAACAAGCTCCCTACATGCATTGCAATGTGGTAATATAAGCTACATCAACTATAGATAGAGAAATAAAAAATTAAGGCTAACTGACACAACCTAGAGACATAAGCTACAGCTAGCCAATAGATGGAGAGATAAAAAATTTAGAGATAACTGACATATTCTGGAGATCTAAGCTCGAACATGATCATATACAAACATACAAGACAGAGTATTAAAGTGTGTAAATTGCCCATCAGTCCAGCGCAACCTATCAAATCAATATTTGGAGCGTAACCACATAAATCCCACATTCAGGACGCGCGATCTGCATCCAGCAGATACGCCACACAGACACAGACCTACGACCGGCGTCAAGCATCGGAACAAACTAACCACACACACCATGCGCCCACCAAATCGGAGAGGCTCAAAAGCGTTCAACCACGTAAACATCTACTCGCAGGCAATCCGAACCACGCAACCATACATAAGCAACAACGAAACCAAGGAAGTAAGATGGAACTCACGAGCGCCATGGCGGCAGGAGCTGCTGGCCTTCGCCCGACTCCAAATCTCAGATCTGCACAACAGCAAAACGAACGAAACAGTGAGCTTCGACTAAAATTACCACGAACAGAGCGCGAAAGAAGGGAGAATTCTAGTTCTAGGGGGCGGAGGTCGGGATCTTACGGCGCGTGCGGATCGAGACGAGATCGCGGAAGCGGCGGCGAAAACCCCAGGAGATGAGCCGAGGGTGGGAGAGGCGGAGAGGGTTTACAGGGGTCGGGGGAGGTCTGGATTTATTATGGCGGCGGTGCGGAATGGGGAGGGGAGAGGATCTAGGGTTGCGGCACGGACGGTCGTGATGGTGGGGTGGGGGAGGATGGACGGCCCAGATTAGTCAGGGGATGAGCGGGGGGCTTTTTTCGGCCGGGGCTCCTTGGATTTACTTTGAATCGATATCGGATCCCTGCAGGGGCAAGCCTGTAATTCGGAGTTATTTGCAGGATCTTTATTTGCGAATTGCCTGCACGATCAGCGTGTGCGTGTGCCACGGGAAATAGACGGGTGAACTAGAAGAAAATGGCGCGCTTTGCCGCGCCCATTTTTTATCTTTGCAGAACATTATTTGGTCAATCAGTTAGTTGTTGTTACCCTTTGATTGCTTTGTTTTATTACATATCTATTATTCTTGTACCTGAAAATAAAAGTACCAACTTTTAGGCCGTGACAATCAACGACAAATATTTTTTCCTGGACATTTTCTGGTCTTGCAATTGACCTCGATTGTACAATGTAATACGGGGAAGCATACGCTTGCTAAAGGCACAGGATTCTTACAGGAAACGTGCTACAACGCTTTGTCCCGCTAGAATCAGCATCCTACATAGTTTATGTCAAGTCTTTTCTTTGGGGGAGATGTGGTGCAATATTTTAGATATGATCTACGGAGTAATATGCAATACCCTTCATCAAATCAAAACTTTACAAATCATACAATCTATGGTACTGGGACTGTATTAGTTCTAAATTTCTCACGGACTGAAACCTGGAGAAATTTCTTCAGATTATATTAGTTCTAAATTTCTTCGGATTATATAAGTTCTAAAT
Source organism: Poa pratensis (assembly GCA_947311845.1). Classification (NCBI taxonomy): domain Eukaryota; kingdom Viridiplantae; phylum Streptophyta; class Magnoliopsida; order Poales; family Poaceae; genus Poa; species Poa pratensis. The sequence continues at coordinate 26,185,072 of CAMZMU010000070.1, read as the reverse complement.
TTCATCAGATTCTATTGAAAAGTTCCCTAAAAACTCTAAACACCTATAAAAGCACATTAGGTTAGTTCTAAATTTTTTCAGATTTACATTATAATGTTACTCACAATTTATAACAGATACAATCAAAACAAGAAAACATCAAAATAGTTTGTAAGATCTTTAATGTTACAAGGACATGTAATATCTTCAATCAGATTATAGATCCAAAATAGATAAAGGTATGTATATCCGACTGCCAGTTGAGCATGATACAATCTGGAACATATAGATTACAGGCACATGTAATAAAAATCACCTTGGCTAAAAACTCAAATGAATTTTCAGAAGAAATCCCAAAGTATTTAGAGTGTCATTCGGTAGCCTTAGGTGAATTACCTCCAAATATATAACAAATTACAACTATGCCGCTGCCATGCTTGGTTAGAAACTGAACTTAGGTGGCAGACAAAAAAAAGGGTCACGTCACCTCTGCGAAAGAAACTCTATAGTGAATCGATATTTGTTTTCACAAATACTATGGTGATGTCTATTCAACTAAAGTATCTACGCAGAGGAATCACTGCCTAAGCCATTGTCAACCACGATAGCGTCAACGCAGAGGCAAAACAAAGTTAAGTAAATAAAAGGAACCAAAGATAAAACAATCATTAGCTGCAACATATAAACAGAAGTGCCAATGCCCATATCCAAACAACAGTGCATGAAAGAAGCTCTGAGCCTAGGGCTATAGACAAAATAAAATACAAGGAAAATCATGATATGAAGTGGTAAAATCATATAGGTACTAAATACATTTATTTAAGGATTCAAATATCAGCCAAGACATGACTATGGAGGTGATTGACAGAAATGAAACAAAAGAAATCATATGTATCGTGTTGACTGAATAATTCATGTCCTGATCAATATACCAGAGCACCACGAGAACATGTGTAAAGTAAAGAGAGAAACTAATATTGGGGCGCTAACAGTTCCGTTGTCGCTGCAGATAGTTCTGTTAATATTGTAGATTTATTATCATACAATACCAGCTTTCTACACTCCTTTGCTGCCGTGCTGCTTCTTTTCCTGCAAGTGTATTGCAAATGGGAAGAGTAGTTAAAAGGTTAGGAACCTCGTATTTTCAGATCATATAGAATAAATAATAGGCTCAGAACTGACTGCTACATTCACTGGTTCCACGATAGCCATGTTTCCAGAAAGTCAAGTAAGTCATCATCATATTATTGGTGAACAGAGCTTTCTGAGTCTGCTAGTTCCTGAACAAGGTGATCTGCTCAATTCGAGAGACTGATCTACCGCCACACATTAATTGTGCCTCAGAACACCTAAATATGGATCAAGAGAACATAGACATTGCGTATAATGCTGCTATACAGAAACAAAATAAGAGAAGGACAAGCAGCAGCAGGCACCTTTTCTTAAGCTCAATGTCACATTAATCTTCGAGGTCCACTTAGCTGATATCCTCAAGAAAACATGCAAACTGTTGTGGGTAAATAGAGACTTGGCACCTAGAGTGAAGGAGTGAAGTAGCAAAACACACCTGGATGTTGGTAGAGTCGCCTTCTTTGTAAGCAGCAGGATCAATTCAGCGTAGAAAAAGAACAACAGAAGCATAAGCCAATTAACAACAAAAGAGAATAGGATGCCCCACATATCTAGAAACGCCCATACATGAAAAGAAATAATTTAACAGTAATACTTTTCGAATCATCTCTAGCATGTTGAGCTAAGACGGGGGCACAGAAACAAACAAATACAGCAGAAACTTCGCTCCTTATCTAACCAGCTATAGCTTAAGAACAAGCAAGAAAAACATCTATATCATCTAAAACAGCAAGCAAACATGCTCATCCAAGCTATTTCATCAAGTAACAGATCTGAAATACTACCAAATCATGCATATTATCTCAGGTAATAAATCTAGCATGCTTGGATGGTTGCAACTTGCAAGTCATCATGATCATATTACATATAAGCCAAAAGTAAATAATCTATTTATCAACAAAAAAATCCATGCACTGCAGTGTTTCATCTACATATAAATCACAAAATCGAATATCTAAAGGAGTATAAGGTTACCACAGATGCTTAGATGAGTAGATTATCCAAACATGAACATCCCTGAGCACATGCACATAGCTAACACCACACTACTGCCACCAACCCATCCACCAGAGTAATCAGTGGCACACAGACCAAACGACCATGTTCATCATCTGATTAACAGAGCACAACACCCCGGTCACAGAAGGGAGCTCACCGAGTGCATCCCGGGGTTGCAGTTGTTGTACTGTCGTTCCGCCGGTGTCAGAGCCGTAGAAGAAGCAGCAACACCTAGAAAATGCACATATAGGTCAGTATAGTGTACAAAGCTGTGCCAGCCCTGCCTGATTAAGCAAGGAACCAATATATGTATAGCGAGACAGACACAATAGAACATATGCAGATCAAAGTTGAAACTTGACTAATTATTTACTTCAGGCAACATGTAGTAATGGAGCATATCATGCAATGGAAATACATATTAGGGAAGAAACATAAAAAATCCGTTTATGCTCCGTTGCTCAAATCAGCATCACACAGGAATCAAAGAACCAGAGGGATTGTAATGAAAAAAAATAACTTACGAACCTAGATAGGAGTCTGGGCGCAGGGGTCAGGGAAGAGTCTGGAGCCGTTCGAACCCTTGGAGACGAACCTCTTTCAATGCAATTAGAGTCATTCAGATTCGCCATGGCTCCCATAAATCAAGCACCAATTTTAGCTTACAAGCTAGGAGAAGCGAACAGAATAGGAGGATTAGGAGAAGGCAAAAGGGTGAGATCTGCTGACCATGACTTGGCCGCCGCGGGGGCTCCAGCCGGCAGGGACGCCGGGGCGCGGAAGTTGAACCACTCGCTGAGGCTAGCTGTAAAGGATCACGAAGCCGGCGCGCCGGAGCCGCCCGACCACGCCGGCGTCGCGTGCGCGGGGCAGGACTCGACCAGCGCGAGCGACCCGGCCGTCGCCGGGCAGCCATCGTCGGCCTTCTCCCGCACAGTCAGTCGCCGGCTCCACTCCGCCCTGCTCCTCCTCCACCGGTTCCCCGTCTCCTCGATTCGGTTCGCCACCACAAAGCGCCCAATCAAGCCCGCCGCGGAACCCTAGCCACCACGGCTCGGTTCACCGCCGCTGCTTCCCGGGCTCCCACGCCTCCGTGCCTCTTGCTGCGCCTCCTCGTTGACCTTCTCCCGCGCAACCAGTGGCCGGCGTGACTCCGCCCTGCTCTCCTCCACCAGTTCCTCGTCGCCTCAATTTGGATTGGCCACCACACGCGCCCAATCCGGCCCGCCACGGAACCCTAGCCACCATGGCTGGTTCGCGGCCACTCCTGGAAGCAGCGGCACCGCACCGGCGCGATCTGCCGCAGGTTGCCCACCACGGGCCATGGGCGCGGGCCCGACGGGATGCGGCCTAGGCGGAGGGCGAGGGAGATCGGGATCGCGGCTAGCGCGCCGGAGCCGGACGAAGAGGAGAAGGAGAAGAGAGAAACGGGCACCGCTTCACTTGGCGGTGGCAAGAGCTGTAATATCGACGAACTCGTGGGGATAAAGAAGAGACAGCAAATTGATCTGTCGCTGACCTGTGGGCCCATGCTGATTTCTGAGTCACTGATTTGCGGGCCCAAGCTGAGGATGAACCACATGCCTACAATCCTAGGGAGCTTAGTTATGTTACTGATAAGGGTCACGTCATCTCCAAGATACATTGCGGATCGGATACTCCAGCTCTCCAAGTACGTGAACATGAACATAACTCATCTTCAAAAATAGCACGAGTATTATCGGGAAGTAAAAAAAAACAGATACCGAGCTAGCTAATATTAAAAAAACATGAACATGAATTTTTTTTTAATTCAAAAAACACATTTTGGAGTTTTAAACAAATCTAAAAAAATCATGAATGTAGATAATAGTGCCCATGCAAAATATCAATTCAAAATTATTCATATCCTGAAAGTTTGCAGTGTTCACTACTTTCAAATTCTGATTTTACGATTTTTACATAGCCCAAAATATAACATATTTCTAGTTAAGAGTTTACACGTCGGTATAATACAACATCATCTACGTTTCAAACGTATTTATAATTTCGGGACAGTCTAAATCTCAGTCAACTTAGATTTAACTAAATCTCAGTCAGTTGCACATAATTGCATCGCATGTGCAACTCTAAGTGTGGCACGAATCACAACGTAAATCTAACGGCTAAGGAGTCAACTTAGATTCAACTATACCTCTCTCATTTGCACACAATTACATCTCATACGCAACTCTGAGTTTAGCACAAATCACGACGCAAATCTAGTGGTAAAGAAGTGGACTAAGAATTAACTAAATCTCAGTCTATTGCATGAATCATGATACAAAATCGGACGGTTAAGAAGGCGACTGAGATTTAGTTAATTCTCAGTCAACTTAGAATTAGCAAATTCGTATATTTTTTTATTGATGCATCTTGTTATTATATAATTGCTACATGCTTTTTCTATATATGTTTTCATGTCAATTTACATCATTTTTACTGGACTAACTTATTAACCTAGTGCAAATGTCATTTTCTATTTTCCACCCTTTTTGCATCGCTGAAAATACCTAGGTACGGGAACCAATAATTTCGGAAAAATAGGAAAATCTTCTATATCTAAATAGGAGATCCCCACTACTTATATTTCTCTCAACATGCAAGGCATACACATCATCAATCATTCAATTGGTCCATGTCAAGAAACCCACCCCACCACATGTGCCATGTCATCAGTCACATGTTCAGTTCATAGTTGGTCATCACTGAATCACAAAGCTTTTTTTAGGGGATCACAAAAGTTATTTTGCAAAAGAATACGAACCGAAACAGCCCGCCCCATTAATTCCAGGCCATATCTGGCCCACTCCTGTAGCCCACCACTGTTTGTCTTCTCCATAGACATCTACACACACGGAACGAACCTCTCCACCGCCTACAACCATTGACGTCTGGCTTTCCCTCTTCACCATCAATCCCGCAACGCCGCTCTCTCTTCCTCTTATCAGATAACCTAGGCGGAAACGTTGGCCCCCGTTGGGGGGATCGGGTTCATGTTTATAGGGCGTGGAAACAACCTCCACGGTGGCATGTACATGGTGTTGTATACGGCCTGAAGTACTACTCCATAACCATATACATATGGTATTACATGATGTCTAACAGCCCCTCTTAATCTAAGCCTTGAGAGAGGTTTAGATTACGCCTAAACTCATGAAGATTCTTGACCGGAAGTGTCTTGGTAAAACCATCTGCCACTTGATCTTTGCTGGAAATAAACTTGATGTCCAAACTTTTATTTGCTACTCGTTCTCTCACAAAATGATAGTCAATTTCAATGTGCTTTGTGCGTGCATGAAAAACAGGATTTGCAGATAAATAAGTTGCTCCAAGATTATCACACCACAAGCAAGGTTTGTCCTTTAGTTTTATGCCGAGCTCCTTTAGAAGTGCCTCCACCCATATTAACTCAGTTGTTGCATTAGCAAGGGCCTTATATTCAGCTTCTGTACTAGATCTAGACACAATACCTTGTTTACGAGCACTCCATGATACCAAATTTGGTCCAACAAATATAGCAAAACCTCCTGTAGACCTCCTGTCATCAAGACAACCTGCCCAATCTGCATCTGAGTAGGCACTAAGAAGGTTAGAAGATGATCTTTGAAATGTGAGACCAACATTGAGAGTGTCCTTCACATATCTTAGTATCCTCTTAGTAGTTGTCCAATGTACTGTAGTAGGTGCATGAAGATACTGACAAACCTTATTAACTGAATATGCTAAATCAGGTCGTGTGAGAGTCAAATATTGCAAAGCTCCAACAATGCTTCTATATTGTGTATTGTCATCAGGTCCGAGAGGTGTTCCAACTGTGAGAGACAATGGCTTAGTGGAAGATAGAGGTGTAGGTGCAGCTTTGCACTCAAACATCCCTACCCTTTTGAGAAGATCAGTAGCATATTGAGTCATGAGTAAACATGTCTGTGTCTTCTTTACCTCAATGCCAAGAAAGAAATGTAATTCACCAAGGTCTTTAAGAGCAAAATGATCATTAAGGTCTCGGAGTAAAGCAGAAATGGCAACATCTGATGCGCTTGTAACTATGATGTCATCAACATAAATCAACATAAACATAGTGATACCTGACTTGTTGTAAAGAAATAAGGAGGTGTCGGCCTTGGATGCAACAAACCCAAGATCATGCAATTTTGAGCTCAACCGAGAGAACCATGCTCGAGGAGCTTGCTTTAGTCCATAAAGTGCCTTGTCCAACTTACAGATGTGATGAGGTGCATTCGGATCTTCAAATCCAGGCGGTTGTTTCATATACACTTCCTCTTCCAGAACACCATGAAGAAAACACGTTCTTGACATCTAGCTGCCGCAAACTCCAACCTCGAGAGACTTAAATTGCTAAGACAATTCTGATAGTGGCTGCTTTAACAACTGGACTGAAGGTATCTTCATAATCAATACCATACCTTTGCTTAAAACCTTTTAAAACTAACCGTGCTTTATACCTGTCAATTGTACCATCAACTCTTCTTTTGATTTTGTATTCCCATTTATAGTCAATTAAGTTTTTGTTTGAACTTGAGGGAACAAGGTGCCATGTCTTGTTTTTGATCAATGCATCATACTCCTCCTCCATGGCATGGCGCCAATTTGTGTCATCAAGTGCTTCAGTAAGAGAACGTGGCTCACCCGAGGAAGCAGCAAGAAGACCATATTTTATTTTGCCATCCCTGCGACCATATTTAACAGTTCCATCAGTGATTTTTTTTGGTTTAACTATACCTTTTTTCAGACGTGTGGTAACACCAGGCACAGGAGGCGCCGCTGGCTCAGGGGGCGCAGAAGATCCTGTTGTGGGAGCTGTAGTGGAGGAGGCAGGGGCTGGCGTGGCACACGGCGATTGGCCAGCCGTGGGGAATCTCCGCTGCGGGAGGCAGGCGTAGAGGAGACTTCGCTGTCGTGGCCCGTGATACGTCTCAAACGTATCTATAATTTTTGATGTTCCATGTTGATATTATGCCAATTGCTACATGTTTTATTTATACTTCATAGCATTTTTATGCTTTTTTGGGGATTAACCTATTAACAAGATGCCACAGTGCTAGTTCATGTTTTCTGCTGTTTTTCCGTTTCAGAAAAGCTAGTCGGGAAATATTCTCGGAATTGGACGAAAATCAACGTACATCAATATTTCACTGACACGTTCACGGAGTCCAAAGGGGGCACGGAGAAGTGCCAGGGAGGCGCCACACCACCCTAGGGCGCGACCCACATGTCTGGCGCGCCGAGGGATGGTGTGGGCCCCTCGGGTGGCCTCCGACGCCGACCTTTCGCCTATTTATTCCTCCCGTATGGAAAACCCTAAATACCCGAGTCATATTCCATGAAAAGTTCCAGAGGCGCCGCCGTCATCAACCCTAGCTCGGGAGGGTTCTGAAGCTCTTCCCGGCACCCTGCCGGAGAGGGGAATCATCACTGGAGGGCTCTACATCGCCATGCCTGCCTCCGGAGTGATGCGTGAGTAGTTCATCCTTGGACTACGGGTCCATAGCAGTAGCTAGATGGTTGTCTCTCCACTTTATGCTATCATGTTTAGATCTTGTGAGCTGCCTAACATGATCAAGATCATCTTATTGTAATGCTATATGTTGTGTTTGCTGGGATCCGATGAATATTGAAAACTATGATCAAGTTGATTATTAATCTATGTTACATGTTATTTATGATCTTGCATACTCTCTGTTACTAGTAGATGCCTTGGTCAAGTAGATGCTTGTAACTCCAAGAGGGGTATTTATGCTAGATAGTGGGTTCATGCCTCCAGTAATCTGGGCGAGTGACAGCAACGTCTAAGGTTGTGGATGTGCTGTTGCCACTAGGGATAACATAACAATGCTATATCTACGGTCATATGTATTTGTTTACATTACGCACATTACTTAATGCGATTATCCGTTGCCTGCAACTTAATACCAACGGGGGACACGGATGTTAACCTAACGGTGGATTATTAGTCATAGATGCGGTTGGATAACGGTCTATGTATCTTGTCGTAATGCCCAATTAAATATCATGGTAGTCATCTTGTCATTTATATGCATTGTCATGCGCTCACTATTTTATCAATTGCCCAGCTGTAATTTGTTTACCCAACATGTTATTTATCTTTATGGAGAGACACCACTAGTGAACTGTGGACCCTGATACGTCCCAAACGTATCTATAATTTTTGATGTTACATGCATGTTTTATGTCAATTGGCACATGTTTTATATACACTTTATATCATATTATGACATTTATTGGATTAACCTACTAATAGTTGCCAAAGTACAAAATCTTCTTGTTTTCCTATTTGTTGTGTAGGAATTATCAAAAATACAAAAGGAAACCTTGTTGGAGTCAAATTGGGACTTTCCTGAAATCTGTCTGATAACTTTTTAAGGAGATTGTCAGTTTGACCCTCGAAGATGGCGTCCAATGGAAATCAAATTAAAAAGAAAGTTGTCACAATTTTCCATACGAAGATTTTAAGCCCGAGATCAGCCCAATCGGAGTTCGGACGCGGCCTGTAGGCCCGTTTTGGTGGAACCCTAAAAGGGGTGACGGAAATCCGAGAGTCTATATAAGGAAGGAAACCCTAGGTCGTGGGAGGAGCCCCATACCACGAATTTTCCTCCTCCCAGGCAGCCGTCTGGGGGTGGGGAACCTCCTCCATACCACCACCATCTCCAAGGAAGAAGAGGGGCCAAGGGCCACCATGACCATGTGTGAGTAGTTTCCCTCGGGGCTGAGGGCTCGTACCGGTAGCTATGTGGTTCATCTCTCTCCATGGTGTGATCTTTATGTGATCATGAGCTTTGTAATCTAGTTGGATCCATAGATGTTACTCTTCGTTATCTTATGAATATGCTACTCAAGTGGTTTTATTAATGTAATCTCCGGAGTCACCTTTGTCCCATGGTGTGAAGTTGACAGTGCGCGTGCCGTGTGTGACTCTTTGGATTAAAGATTATGGGAATACTTGCCATGAGTTGTTCTTTTGTTGGTTGTCACTATAAAATTGTGGTGTTTGTTTAGTACTATTTTGGGGCGCTCATAGTGACATTGGGGTTCCCTAGATGTGGAAGACAGACTTTAAGGTGTGCTTTTGCAACCCTACATGATGGTCTTGGTGTTCTATGATATTGTGGTGTTTGTTCACTCAGACTTTAAGGTGTGCTCTTGTAGCCCTACGCAGTGGATTGGTATTTCTATCCAACGGGAGAATAGTTCAGAGTAGCATAGTGAAGAGGAAATATCTATGTATTCAATTATATTATAATTGTTGAGAGTGTCCACTAGTGAAAGTATGATCCCTAGGCCTTATTTTCAAGCATTGAAACACCGTTTGCTCTCATTTTGGCTCAAGTTTGCTTGCTGCCATTTTTATTTCAGATTGCAATTACTACTTATAATCATCCATATTACTTGTATTTCACTATCTCTTCGCCGAACTAGTGCACCTATACATCTGACAAGTGTATTAGGTGTGTTGGGGACACAAGAGACTTCTTGTATCTTAATTGCAGGGTTGCTTGAGAGGGATATCTTTGACCTATACCTCCCTGAGTTCGATAAACCTTGGGTTATTCACTCAAGGGAAACTTGCTGCTGTTCTACAAACCTCTGCACTTGGAGGCCCAACATTGTCTACAAAAATAGAAGCGTGCGTAGACATCAAGCTATTTTCTGGCGCCGTTGCTGGGGAGGTAAGTGCTGGAAGGTATCTCCTTCAGATCCTGCAGTTATATCTTTTTGTTTCTTGTTTTTATTTCACTAGTTAGGTTTAATGGAAAACAACAAAAAAATAGAGATCTTTATGAACTTTATATTGAATTAGGACATCATGCTTTTGAAGAGAAAATTAAAAAATCTATGGAAGTGTGTTTGCATAATAGTGATACCAATGTTATTAGCATGAATTCTTTGAACACCATTATTGCTAATGCTATGGAAAAGTCTAAGCTTGGGGAAGCTGGTTTTGATGAATATGGTATTTTTTGTCCCCAAGTTTTGAGGAGAAAATTTTCTTTGATGATACTTTGCCTCCAATTTATGATGATTACAATGATGCATGTGATAGTTTTACTCCCACTATTACGAATGAAACTGTTTTTACTTATGTGGAGAGTATTGATACTTTTATGCATATGGATCATGGTAAGAATGTTTCATGTGATGGTTATATTGTGGATTTTATCAATGATGCTACTAAAAGTTTTTATGAGAGAGGGAGACATGACTTCATATACCACAATAATATTAAGGCCCTGTTTGTTTGGGCTTCTGCTTCTGCTTTTGGGGTCCAAAAGCAGAAGTCCAAACAAACACCTGCAAATAGAAAAGCACGGTGGAGAAGCGCGGTCCGAAAATACACTGCGCACGCGAACTAGACCGAAAGCTGGTCAGGAGGTGCTTCCCGAGCTTTCTCCAGCTTCCCGAGTTACATGAGACGAAAATGCCCTCTGGAGTTTGCGGGAATTACAGAAAAACTGCCACTCCATATAACTCGAACCAGCCCTGTGCAAAACGGTCGAGCCCGACGCATCTGGACCCATTTTCCCCATCTCCCGTGCCCTCCCCCCGCCGCCATCGCCGCTAATCACCAAATCGAACCACGGGTCGATCTCGTGCCGGTCTGCCACCTGTCAGAGGAGCTCCTCGATCCGCCGCCACCTTGCCATGTCTCGTCCGCCGCGAGTTCAGCAAGTTGTCTCCGCCCGGCGTGCCGCCAGATCCATCTTCCCCGACCCCAACCACCGACGGATCCAGTGCCCAATGACGAGGTGTCTCCGCATCCGCGCGAGCTCGCTGTGTCGCACACGGCCGCGAGTGTCTGGTCATCACGCAGCAAGGTGTTGCCGCAGACAGCGATCTGGCTAGAGGGATTGCTCTTCCATTCTTTTGTCCGATGTGATTTGTTTCCGTTCTTTTCCCCATCTCCAGTTCTCCAGTTGATTAGTCTTTTTTTTTTCATGTTTGGGATACGCGATGAAACTACAGTTTGCCACCACACCGGCTCCGGTTGTATGATGTTGTATCTTGGATGGTTGACAAAAAAGATGCTAAATATAATCTCGTTGATGGCCAAATGAATCCTAATTTGCAGGAAAAAGAAATCGTTGATGGCCAAACAGAATCTACTCAATTAAGTACTAAATAACATCCAGCTAATGTACGTTTCCGATCCATATTAGTGGGCATACCTTTGTCTAAATTCATATATATCTAGTTAAGTATTTAGACTAGATACATATGTATCTAGACAAAGTTGTGCCCACTAATATGGATCGGAGGCACTAATTTCTTATTAGATACTATTAACTTAGGTCTTTATTCTTTACATAGAAATATTTAATCAAAATTACTCTGACAAATACGTGTTTACAATTGTTTGAGAAAAAAGATAAACGGAGTTAATTCAGCTCTTAAACACAGTAATTATGAACAAAATGAGTAAAAAAACAACTAATTTGTTTGTGTCAATGTCATGTCTTGAGTTAAATATATGTGTACCGGAGTTAATGCCGTCGCCGCTCCTTGCCGCCTCACTGCTCTTGTCTAGCGTCGTCCCCGTGAGCTTCTCCGACGGTTCAGTGCATATTTCCAATATAAAACGCTCCAAAAAATTATTCCGGTACAAAGCGCTTAAAATAATTCTAACTTAAAAAGGTAAATTGAGAATTCAGCTATTAAAACATTTAGAAATAGTTAATTCGTTTCAAATCAGTACATGTTCAGCACTCAGGGGCATTACAGATATTTCACCCATAAACCTACAGCTGCAGCTATGTTTGCCAAACATCAAATCTCTGCTTCCAACAGCTGCTTCCTACAGCTGCTTTTTCACAATCCACCAGCTACAGCTGCTTCTCAAAAGCTGCAGCCCAAACAAACAGACCCTAAGTCTCCTCTCTTTTTGTTGAAAATTTTGAAGTTGCACTTGCTTTGCCTTCCTATGCTAGTCACTTTGTGCTTTATTGATTTATTTTCTTACAAGATCTCAATGCATAGGAAGTGGGTTAGACTTAAATGTGTTTCACATTTTTCTCTTGATGCTCTCTTTTACATTTCAATTCTTGTTCCTATGTGAGCATCATTAAAACTATCATGGCTGTCCAGAGAACAGATTCCTAAGCTTCACTGCGAAAAATGTTAAAAATCACATCAAAGGAATTTTGACCTGAAATTTTACGACAGCAATTTTCAGTTATTAATACACATTTCATTAGTTCAAAAATTTCTGATTTGAGCAACGTAAGTGCCTCTGAAAATTCACTCTTTACGGGCTGTCCAATTTTTGACAGATTCTGTCTTTATTTTGCATTACTCTCATTACTTGTGTTTTGTGTAGTTTTATTGATCAAAGGGCAATGCACAACCATAGTAACAGTAGCTAATGTTTAGAATCAACTCATGATATGTCTTTGCTGTACCTATGAGGATTTAATTTATGGAGACACTAACCCCTCTAATCAAGTTTGATGTTGAGTTTTGTGTAAAGAGAATTTTTCAAGTGGAAGAGTTGAGTGTGATGAACAAAGATCAAGAGGGACAACCACTCAAGCTTGGGGATGTTACCCCTAGACTCACCCAACATATATCAAATAAGTACAAGAATTCAAGCTTGGGGATGCCAAACCACCTCACTCCAACCATCCTGATAACAAGTAAGTAAGCCTAGCTACATTGCTATAAAGAAAGCGCTTTACGGGAGGCAACCAGGTTGTTTTTATTTGTGTCCTCTTGTTGTAACAAGAGAGCTAGTTTTTAGTTTAGTTTCTGGAATTTTTAATAAAGTACCAAGTTTTACCTATTTTGGTTTGAAAAAGTTGCTTATAGCGTTCGGAGATTTTATTTCTGCACGAATCTGTGCACGGTATAATTTTTAATTCTTATTCTGTAACTCCGAATGAGCTCATATTTAAACTGTAGTGGCAACTTTTAATCCTCTGTATGCATGAATTGTTTCGGAATTTTCCGACAAAGTTAAGTAGGGTAGAAAAATACGTTTTGCTGCTGCTGTTTTTCTGGACAGATTCTGTCTCATTTTGTTTGATGCATGCTTATAACTTTTAACTTGATCCTTTTTTATCCAATTGAGTTTATGAGTAGGCATACAACATTATGCACTTTCTGGACATTCATATAAATTTTTGTCTAAGGATTATATGCAGCAAGAAATCTATTTGTTTATCACTACTAATGCACCCCACAAAAAAGAAATGGGAGAAACGGTGTTTTGAAGTTTTTTCACAGGGATTAGAGGAGATGCACCAAGAGCTATCCAAGGATGGTGAAGACCTAAGCTTGGGGATGTGAAGACAACCCCACTGGACCTACACACTCTCGGTTTGCACACGTCTAACTTCTGTTTTTCGATCGAAACACTTTATCGCATAAACTTGGAGCGTCTTTTTGTTTGTTTTGGTTTGATTTTTATTTTGTGAGACCACCACACTATCATTTATATATGAGAGAGTTACTGGAAATTTGGGTTGAATTATGTTGGATGCTATTATTAGATTGGGAAAAGGGATGTTTGAGTTGATTTTAGAAGACACATATAGTTGCATGATTCATGAACTTGTTAATGAGTAATAATTTGCAAGTAGTTTATCAAGAGCTATCTTTTATTCATGTTTTGATGCTAAATGTTTGTTTATTTTGTTTAACATGATTGGTTAGTTCTATGGATACTCATGCATGCATTTAGACGGTCAACTTTCTCCCTCTTGCTAGCCCAAAAATTCTAACAAGCAAAAACTTGTTTCGAACACCTTCAACCAAAGTTTTTCCAGTGAGTCCACCATATCTACCTATTAGCTTTATGCTATTCCGAGTATGTTTGTCATGATATTTGTGTTATCTATACCTCTGAATGAAAATGCTTGATACGTCCCAAACGTATCTATAATTTTTGATGTTCCATGCATGTTTTATGTCAATTGGCACATGTTTTATATACACTTTATATCATAATATGACATTTATTGGATTAACCTACTAATAGTGGCCAAAGTGCAAAATCTTCTTGTTTTCCTATTTGTTGTGTAGGAATTATCAAAAATACAAAAGGAAACCTTGTTGGAGTCAAATTGGGACTTTCCTGAAATCTGTCTGAGAACTTTTTACGGAGATTGTCAGTTTGACCCTCGAAGATGGCGTCCAATGGAAATCAAATTACAAAGAAAGTTGTCACAATTTTCCATACGAAGATTTTAAGCCCGAGATCAGTCCAATCGGAGTTCGGACGCGGCCTGGAGGCCCGTTTTGGTGGAACCCTAAAAGGGGGTGATGGAAATCCGAGAGTCTATATAAGGAAGGAAACCCTAGGTCGTGGGAGGAGCCCCATACCACGAATTTTCCTCCTCCCAGGAAGCCGTCTGGGGGTGGGGAACCTCCTCCATACCACCACCATCTCCAAGAAAGAAGAGGGCCAAGGGCCGCTGCCCCCAAGGGCCGCCGCCGCTCCTCGCCGGAGCGGGCTGCCACAGCCGCCGCCACGCCGTGGCTGCTGCGGGGCTCCGTCTCCACTCCGGGATGCACCTCTTCATCAACCTCTCCATCAAGCTCCTCAGTACCATGACCATGTGTGAGTAGTTTCCCTCGGGGCTGAGGGCTCGTACCGGTAGCTATGTGGTTCATCTCTCTCTCCCATGGTGTGATCTTTATGTGATCATGAGTTTTGTAATCTAGTTGGATCCATGGATGTTACTCTTCGTTATCTTATGAATATGCTACTCAAGTGGTTTTATTAATGTAATCTCCGGAGTCACCTTTGTCCCATGGTGTGAAGTTGACAGTGCGCGTGCCGTGTGTGACTCTTTGGATTAAAGATTATGGGAATACTTGCCATGAGTTGTTCTTTTGTTGGTTGTCACTATAAAATTGTGGTGTTTGTTTAGTACTATTTTGGGGCGCTCATAGTGACATTGGGGTTCCCTAGATGTGGAAGACAGACTTTAAGGTGTGCTTTTGCAGCCCACACGATGGTCTTGGTGTTCTATGATATTGTAGTGTTTGTTCACTCGGACTTTAAGGTGTGCTCTTGTAGCCCTACGCAGTAGATTGGTATTTCTATCCAACGGGAGAATAGTTCAGAGTAGCATAGTGAAGAAGAAATATCTATGTATTCAATTATATTATAATTGTTGAGAGTGTCCACTAGTGAAAGTATGATCCCTAGGCCTTATTTCCAAGCATTGAAACACCGTTTGCTCTCATTTTGGCTCAAGTTTGCTTGCTGCCATTTTATTTCAGATTGCAATTACCACTTATAATCATCCATATTACTTGTATTTCACTATCTCTTCGCCGAACTAGTGCACCTATACATCTGACAAGTGTATTAGGTGTGTTGGGGACACAAGAGACTTCTTGTATCTTAATTGCAGAGTTGCTTGAGAGGGATATCTTTGACCTATACCTCCCTGAGTTCGATAAACCTTGGGTTATTCACTCAAGGGAAACTTGCTGCTGTTCTACAAACCTCTGCACTTGGAGGCCCAACACTGTCTACAAGAATAGAAGCGTGCGTAGACATCAGACCCCGGTCCATTCTTTTACACTGATAAAACCACCAACAGCAAACAATTGTTCTCTTTTACTTCATGCAATTAAATACTATTTTCCACACCATACGTTTAATCCTTTGTTACAGCAAGCTGGGAAGATTGACAACCTTCCTGTTTCGTTGGGGCAAAGTAGTTTGATTGTGTTGTGTGCAGGTTCCACGTTGGTGATCGAGCAACGACGCCACCAACAACCTTATGAAGTGCTCCTACTCCTCCTGGATCTGACAACCTTGGTTTCTTACTGAGGAAAAACTTGCTGCTGCACTGCTTCATACCTTCCTCTTGGGGTCTCCCAACGAACGTGTGTTTCACGTCATCAGCCATATAGAGGCTCTCCCATATTGGTGTATGGGGGAGCGATATGTGAGTCTTCACCAAGCAAAGCACAATCAAGAAAGGTGGTCCACTTGAAGAGATCAAGATCGTCATCATCTAGCTCAAGTGGAATGCGTAAGGCAAAGGTATGATCTTGATAGGTTTTCTATTTTACCGGTCTCATGGTGTTAGTGGGAGACCGGTTATAGGATAAACGGCGTACTATCAAGAGGGCTATCAAGTGAGTAACTTGATCGTATCTTTGTGGAGAGCTTAAATCTTTGCATACTTGGTGACGAGGGGTTAACTCATCAAATCCCATGGTTAAGGACCTAGGCTTGAGATTACGAGGGAGAGAATGTGGTAGAGCTGGTAGTTTCGTCGGCTGACAAGTAAAAGCAGGGATTTACCCAGGTTCAGGCCTCCGGAGAGTAACACCCTACTTCCTGCTTGTCTGGTATTGATCTGGTGTGTATATGCGAGCTACAATAGGGTCCCGGCGAGATGTCGATCTCGCTAGGGTTTTGGTGGTTCGAGTATTGCCCCTCCTGGATCGGCGGCCCTCTGATGCATGTAAAATGCATACATGAACTTTGCATTATTTTACTTATATTCCAATCATATTTGCATCATATAAGGGTTATATCAATGTTTTATAATGATTTTGGGAATATTTCATAGTTTTCCCATTTATTTGGAATTAACCCTGTTTTTCCAAAAAAAAGTCTTTTTTAGTGTTTCAGACTTTCCGGGAGCTTCGGGACTCCAAAAAGGGCAAGGCCAAAGAGCACGGTTCACAATTTTCGAGACGAACGCAATGGGCTTAAATTGAAGACCATAAGCCCAACAGGCTGGAAATGGGAGGGTCCCACGTGGCCTACTGTACCTGGCCGCGTGGGCCCAGCTCTTTTCCCCCTCGGAGCTCCGTGGCCGTCGATCTTTGCTCCACCGACATAGTCTTGACCTAAAAACGCCTATAAAAAAGGTCCACTGGCGTTTCGCGAAAGGAGGCGGCGGAGAAACACAAAACCACGAAACAGAGAGACAGAAGGCTGCCGCCGGAGAAGATCGGAGGGGGGAAACGCCGCTGGAATCGCCTCCGGAGGGCTCCACCCCCCTCCGGCGTGTTCATCATCAACATATACAGCAAGAACTTCTTCACCATCATCACCATGATGAAGGGGGAGTAGTCCACCCCCTGGACTAGGGTTTGTGGTGGTAACTTTTGTATCTCTCCTCTCTCTTGAGCTTCACTAATTAGTACCGTATGAGCTGCCAAACATGATTACGGTCATCTATGTAATACCTTTGTGGTGAATATTGTGGTGTGAGATGATTTGTTATGCATTTACCGTTGTGTTGGAGCTTTTGTGATTTGTCATACTTTAGTATGATGTATGTGGGTACGGGATGGCCGATGTGACACGGCATAGGTATTGAGTGACACAGTACCGCCCAACGTCCTTTATCTGGGGGTAAAAAGAAAGAGTATGATGTGGGAGTGAGAGAAACCACGCTAGCCTTACGAGGGTGACCTAGCAACACAAATGAGTATTTCTTTCAACTATGTGTTTTAGGTCATATAGCCGTCATAAAAAGCTACCATTAAAACATGACAATTGTGTGTACTTTATCTATAACATGATGATCACCGAAGATGAGAGAGAGAGGATTAAGTGAACCCATGAACCATGTCCATTGTTCCTATAAGAAACACACACTTGAGCTTGTCCTCTTGCTACATAGAGGATTGGGCTTTCTCTCTTTGAGAGCTTTCACTTGCTACTACCTTTGTATTGTCCTCTTGCAAAGAAGAGGATTGGGACACTTTTACATCCATCAAACCAACCATCTTGTTCTCTAAACTTGTTTAGTGCATAATCAACTAAAACTTGTGACACTTTAGTTGTAGGGAATAGATAACTTTTCCTTCTTGCTCCTGCGGATCGATACCTTACTTCCACATTGAGAGGTGCTACAGTGATCCCTTGCTCTTGGGGGTTATCAAGTACTTTTCTGGCGCCGTTGCCGGGGAGCGTAGCGCTTAAGTTTATATTCTTGTGTGCACTAGACTAAGCTTGGGGAGGTCTCTTTAACTTTTTATATCTTGCAATCATCTAAGCTTGGGGAGGTTCTTTGACTTGTTTGATGATACTATGTCTCCCATTTTTGATGATGAATATGATATTTTCAGTCCACCTACTATTGAGGATAAAAATCATTTTGATTATTCTATGCCTCCTATTTATGATGATTACGTTGATGGATGTGATATTTTTACTCCCACTATTACTAATGAAACTGTTTATGCTTATGTGGAGAGTAATGATACTTTTATGCATGTGGATCATGATAAGAATGCTCTATGTGATGGTTATATTGTGGGTTTTATCAATGATGCTACTGAAAGTTTTTATGAGAGAGGGAGACATGACTTCATATACCACAATAATATTAAGTCTCCTCTCTTTTTGTTGAAATTTTTGAAGTTGCACTTGCTTTGCCTTCCTATGCTAGTCACGTTGTGCTTTATTGATTTATTTTCTTACAAGATCCCAATGCATAGGAAGTGGGTTAGACTTAAATGTGTTTCATATTTTCTCTTGATGCTCTCTTTTGCATTTCAATTCTTATTCCTATGTGAGCATCATTAAAACTATCAAGCCTAGCTATATGGCTATAAAGAAAGCGCTTTGCGGGAGGCAACCCGGTTATTTTTTGTGTGATTTTCTTTGTGTCCTCTTGCTGTACCAAGAGACTTTGTTTATATTTTAGGTTCTGGAATTTTCAATAAAGTGCCAAGTTTTACCCTTTTTGGTTTGAAAAAATTGCTTATAGCGTTCAGAGATTTTATTCCTGCACGAGTCATTGCACGGTATGATTTTTAATTCTTATTCTGTAACTCCGAATGAGCTCATATTTGAAATGTAGTTGCAACTTTTCATCCTCTGTATGCATGAATATTTTAGGATTTTTTAGAGAAAGTTAAGTAGGGTAGAAAAATACGTTTTGCTGCTGCTGTTTTTCTGGACAGATTCTGTCCCATTTTGTTTGATGCATGCTTTGAGCTTTTAAGTTGAATCTTTTTTATCCAATTGAGTTTATGAGTAGGCATACAACATTATACACTTTCTGGACATGTCATATGAATTTTTGTTCAAGGATTATATGCAGCAAGAAACTTATTTGTTTATCACTATTAATGCACCCCACAGAAAAGAGATGGGAGAAACAGTGTTTTGAAGTTTTTTCACAGGGATTGGAGGAGATGCACCAAGAGCTATCCAAGGATGGTGAAGATCATAAGCTTGGGGATGTGAAGACAACCCCACTGGATCTACACACTCTCGGTTTGCACACGTCCAACTTCTGTTTTTCGATCGAAACACTTTATCGCATAAACTTGGAGCGTCGTTTTTTGTTTTTGTTTGAGTCTTGAGAGACCACCACACTATCATTATATATGAGAGAGCTACTGGAAATATGGGTTGAAATATGTTGGATGCTTTTATAAGATTGGGAAAAGGGATGTTTGACTTGATTTTTAATGATACATATAGTTGCATGATTCATGAGCTTGTTATGAGTAATAGTTTGCAAATTCTTTATCAAGAGCTATCACTTATTCATGTTTTGATGCTGATTGTTATTTTACATTGTTTAACATGGATTAGTTAGTTCTATGGACACTCATGCATGCATCTAGATGGTCAACTTTCTCCCTCTTGCTAGCCCAAAAATTCCAACAAGTAAAAACTTGTTTCCAACACCTTCAACCAAAGTTATTCCAGTGAGTCCACCATATCTACCTATTGGCTTTATGCTATTCCGAGTATGTTTAACATGTTGTTTGTGTTATCTTACCTCTGAATGAAAATGTTTATGTTATTGATTGCAATGGAAAAAAATTGGTTATATAGCTCTCACGAACTTGATGCACAATGTTCTTTTATTTGCATAATAAAACTTGACCCATTGTGATTAAGATTATGATGTTTGTGGCTTGATGAATGTTTTGGGTTGGAAGTTAGCCCATATGTGCTGTCACATGGCAAGCTTTCAACACGCTCTTCATCTCATTTAGTTGATATCATGTGCTTTTGTCTATGGATGCTTATCATGTTGAAATAAATGTGGAAATAGAGTGAGTTTAAATGAGTTTGTGTAAATGGTTAGAGAGACGCCTGGGCCGCTAATCTAAGCCATGCATCATTCATGGTGGAAATTTACTTACATACTATGGTGAACCTTCTGTGATACACCTTGCAATAAAATAACTATCCTAAATGGTAAATAAAAAGGGTGTTGAGATTGTTCATTCTGTTTGTTTGTCTTGTCATTTTGATATGGGCTTGTTCCATATCTTGGGACAAGAGGTACCCCAGTTGACGCTCTTGATGATACTATTATGCTTACAATGATATTTAATTGAACTTGCTTTGTTTCCCAAGTTGAGTAACACATGGTGTAAGTACTTGTATTCAAGGGGCATGAGACATTCAACCCATTCTTTATCAAGCACACTACTCATATTTGCTTTCACTTTAACCTTAATCATTCAAGATGCTACGATAGGGGCAATGAGAGCTTGACACCAAGGATTACCATATTACAATCATTAACTTAAGTA
Source organism: Poa pratensis (assembly GCA_947311845.1). Classification (NCBI taxonomy): domain Eukaryota; kingdom Viridiplantae; phylum Streptophyta; class Magnoliopsida; order Poales; family Poaceae; genus Poa; species Poa pratensis. Next base: position 26,164,420 of record CAMZMU010000070.1, on the reverse strand, counting down.
GAGAAGTTCAGAAGTTAGATGAAACTTATTCATGCTTTACCTCTACTCATATATATATCTTTCCAAAGTGTTGCGCTCAAAACGCGTCACACGAACACGTCCTCGTGTACCCGCGGTGCCGGGGGAGATACTCCGCAACTCGCCCCACGGGAGGCCGGCTTCCAGCGCGATACGCAAGACAGTAAGCCGGCGCTTTTGATACCAGACGCCCCAGCCCCTCGGGAAGCCCCGTCTGAGGAAGCCGGCGACGATTGGCTGAACTGAGCCGGACTTGGCCGCTCTCAGCTCGGTTTTCGATACCCGGCGAAATCTAGATGAAGTCGCCGAACAACGGAAGCATGAACAAGGGTTTGAGGAGATAAAAGTAGGTTGTATTGATAGGTTGTCGATTGTTTGCTTAATTTCAATCGGCCGTCACCTCTCACATATATATGAGGCGGCTGGACTTCCCGTACAAGTATTGGACTTCTACAAGGCTTACAAATCATAGTCTAAGTCGAATCCATCTCTAAAATAGGCAACTTTTGGCCGGCAACGTTGGCTTCAAACTTGCTGGCTACTTCGGAAAGTTGCCTTTTGCCTTCCGTATTGGCTTCCAACTTGCTGGCTGTTTGGAAAGTTGCCTTTTTTCCTTCCGTATTGGCTTCAAACTTGTCTTCTTCCTTAGAGACGAGATATCTTGATCGGCTTCGTATTAGACCCGGATTTCAGAATCTGTCCAGCTTCTTTTAGAAAGTTGCCTCCCATTTTCCAGCCTTGATCTTGGAAAGTTGTCTTCTCTTTTTTCCGCCTTGATCTTGACCTTGAAAGTTGTCTTCTATTTTTCTGCCTTGATCGGTGGAAAGTTGACTTGCCGGCTTGTATTGACAAAGTTGGCTTCTTTTATGCCGCCTTGTCTTGACAATGTTGACTTCTTTTCTGCCGCCTTGTCTTGACAACGTTGACTTCCTTTTTGCCACCTTGTTTTGACAAAGTTGGTTTTGCCACCTTGTTTTGACAAGTTGGCTTCTTTTCAGCCACCTTTATTGCTTCCTTTGACTTAGCTCGCTATGTCTTCAGGCAACTTTGCACTCCCGAATCCAGCTTCCGCCTTGTTCCGGTTGCCGGATTATTGGCGGCCTTCTTCCGGCCGTCTTTTCCTGGAAAGTTTCCCAGATCACCATTTTAGCCTTCTTTGCTGCCTTCTTTAAGCCGCCAAATCTCCTTGAACCTGAAACTGGCAATCTGCCAAAAACGGGTGCTAACACATGCCCCCCTGTTTTCTAGTAGAGCTTGCGTACTAGAAAATATTCAATGTAGAAGTTTTTGTCTAAGGGCGATGCTTAAGCTCATCGGCCATATGCTAAGGGCGATATATGTATATCGGCCATACGTGCAACTCATGCAGTTTGCCACACGCTCGGGTGGAATTTCTTCAAGTATTTCCCATTGATAGCTCGAGGCAACATGCTGCCTTCCAATGTCTCCACCAGATAAGAGTTGCCGGGTACTATTCTCGCGACTCGCAGCGGCCCTTCCCAGTTTGGGGACCATTTGCCAAATTTCCGGCTTCTAGAGCCAACTGGCAATATAACTTTCCAGACCAAGTCGCCAATTTGAAAGTCTTTTAGCCGGACCTTCTTATTGTAAGTTTTTGCCACCCGCAACTTTTCCTTCTCAATTTCTCGCAAGGCAATAACACGCTTGTCGGCTACTTCATCAACATTGTCCATCATCAAGCTGCAGTAGTCTTCAGCCGACAAGTCATCTTGCTTAGCAAGCCTCAAGGCAGCCAGATTCACTTCTACTGGCAAAACGGCTTCTTGTCCATACCAACTCAAAAGGAGTTGCCTTGGTTGCTCCATGCCTTGAGATCCTGTGAGCCCACAATGCTTCGGACAGTACTCGTGCCACCTCCTTGGATGATCCTGTACCTTCTTCTTGATCAATTTGACCAAGATTTTATTGCTTGACTCGGCTTGTCCGTTGGCTTGTGCATAGTAGGGAGATGAACTGAGCATCTTGATTCCAAGTGATTCGGCAAATTGCTTCACCTCCTTAGCCATGAAGGAAGTACCTTGATCTGTGGTAAGAGTCTGCGGAATGCCGAATCGATGGATGATATGTTCTGTAATAAACTGGATCACCTCCTTGTGGGTCATGTTTCTGAGAGGTACTGCTTCAGACCACTTGGTGAAATAATCAGTAGCCACCAATACGAACCGATGCCCCTTGGATGAAGGCGGATGGATCATGCCGACAAAGTCAAGCGCCCAACCCCGGAAAGGCCACGGTTTTATAATTGGATTAAGAGGTGAAGCTGGCACCAACTGAATATCTCCAAACTTCTGGCAGGTTTCACATCCCCTGTAATATCTGAAGCAGTCATTGATCATTGTCGGCCAATAAAAACCTGCTCGCCTGAGCATCCACTTCATCTTGTGGGCCGACTGATGTGTTCCACATAAACCATCATGTACCTCTCCCATGGCAACTCTAGCTTCGTCTTCATTCAAGCACTTTAGAAGAAGACCATCGGTTCGGCGATATAAGGCGGCATCCACCAATGTATACTTGAGAGCTAGGCGCCGAACTGCTCTGTCTGTTTTTCGACTTGGATCTTGTAAATAGTCAATATAAGGTTGTCTCCAGTCGTCCGCCAAGTTGTCACTTGACTCCTCCTTAGCCGGCTCCAACAAGCCGGCTTCCTGTTTGGCTTTCTCCTTAGCCGGCTCCAACAAGCCGGCTTCCTGACTGGCTTCCTCCAAGTTGGCAACATGAGTTGTTGGCTGTTCCTTGATAAAGAATAAACCACGACTGACGTGATAGCCAGATGCCTGTTGTGCCAACTCATTCGCAAGCCAATTGTCTTGCCTAGGAACATGAGATATGTGGAAATAATCCAACGTTGAAATCATATCCAGGCATCTATCAAGATAAATGTTGAGAGACCCGCTGTTGCATTGACAAATCTTGGCCACTTGCTGGACAATAAGCAACGAATCTCCATATGCCTCGACATGAGTTACCCCTGCGTCCACAATATTTCTAGCCCGAATAGAAGTGCTTCGTATTCGGCTTCATTGTTAGTGCATAAATAGTCAAGACGACAAGAGGCTTCAAAAACAGTACCGTGTGGTGAGATGTACACAATGCCAACTCCTTGTCCGCTGCTGCAGACTGAGCCGTCAAAATAAAGCTTCCACGGTACAGCCGACACAATATTTAAGCCGGCTTCTTCCTCCAGGTCAATCCGATGTTCAACAATAAAGTCAGCTACAATTTGGCCTTTCATAGATTTTAGTGGTTCATAAGCCAAATCATATTCAATCAACCCGTACGCCCACTTGCCGATTCGTCCACTAGAATCGGCCTTTGTATCATGTGTTTGAGAACATCGGTCTGACCAAAGACTTTGCATTCACTGGATAGCAGATAATGGCGCAATTTGGTGCAGGCAAAGTAAAGAGACAAACACAACCTTTCTACAAAGCTGTACCTTGACTCGGCATCCAGCAAACGTCTACTCAGATAGTGATGACGTACTCTTGTCCTTCGGCTTCCTGAGTTAAGGCAGCTCCGATCACTTTGTCCTCAGCAGCAATATAAAGCCGGAAAGGTTGACCATGAGCCGGCTTCCTGAGAACTGGAGGAGTAGACAGGCAAGTTTTTATCTTGTCAAACGCCTCTTGCTGCTTTGCCCCCCAGGTGAATTCATCATCGTTCTTGAGCCGAAGGATCTGTGTAAATGCATCAACTTTTCCAGACAAGTTAGCAATGAATCTTCTCAAATAGTTTACCTTGCCCAGAAACTTCTGCATGTCATTTTTGCAACCCGGCGCCTGTATCTTCTGGATGGCTTCAATCTTTGCCGGATCAACTTCTATGCCATGTTCATGTATGATGAAACCAAGGAATCTCCCAGCCGACACGCCAAAGGCACACTTCAAAGGATTCATCTTGAGCCCGTACTTCCTCATTCTTTCAAACGCCAGCCGCAAGTCGGCCAAGTGATTTGACTCGCCGTCCGACTTAACCACCACGTCGTCAATATATACCTCCAGTACGACTCCCAGAAGATCATGGAATATCAGGTTCATCGCTCTTTGATAGGTGGCTCCGGCATTCTTCAATCCAAAAGTCATCACGGTCCATTCGAACAAGCCAACAAAGCCTGGGCAGCGAAACGCCGTCTTAGCCGAATCTTCTTCGGCCATAAATATTTGGTTGTAACCTGCGTTGCCATCCAAGAAGCTGATAACTTTGTGACCTGAGGCTTCGTTGATAAGCATGTCGGCTATTGGCATAGGGTACTCATCCTTTGGCGTGGCTCGATTCAAATCCCTGAAATCAATACACGCCCTGATCTTGTCGGATCCTTTCTTTCGACCGGCACAATGTTGGATAACCATTCGGCATACTTACAGGGCCGAATAAAGTTGGCTTTCAAAAGAGCCAATTTCCGCCTTTATCCGATCATAGATCAGTGGATTAAATTTGCGAGCCGGCTGCTTGTATGGTCTGAAGCCGGCTTTGATAGGCAACCGATGTTCGACCAACTCTCGGCTTAACCCAGGCATCTCGTGGTATTCCCATGCAAAGCAATCCACGTACTCTTGACTAGCGCGATTAATTCAGACTTATAATCGGCCGCCAACTTTTGCTTTACAAATGTCGGTCTAGGGACAGTGCCATCCCCAATGTCAACTTCTTCCAGCAAGTCAGCCGATGTAAAGCCTTGTCCCAACTTATCCATCGTCTGGTTCTTCAATTGCTTCGTACATATCGTTCCTTTCGGCCGATACTTGTCCAGACGCTTCTGCAGCCACTCATCATTTTGATCCATCTACTTGAGCGGCAGCCGATTGCACCAATCGGCTTTAGAGATACTGGCACGAATCCGTCCCTGGTAGCACTCAGGAAGTCGAACCGGATAGATCACGCCCAGAAAGGCATGTGACATTAGAATGTTGCCAGTCAACAATCGACTCGGCTAATGCAATGCATGCCGATTCGTCAGCATGGATGACTTCAACTTCGTCGTCAACCCATTGCACTAGTTGCTGGTGCATAGTAGACGGAACACACTGGTTAGCATGAAGCCAATCCCCCAGCAGCACATTGTAGTTTCCCTGCACCTCAGCAACAAAGAAGGCGGTAGCCAAAGTCTTGCTTCCTACTGTGAGCTCCAAGCTGATAACGCCTTTGGCTTCTACTCCTTCTCCTCCTTCGAACCCATTTAACACCATGTTTGTCTTCATCAGGTCGCCATCATCTAGTTGTAGCTTCTTGAAGACAGAATATGGCATCAAGTTTACCACAGCGCCGCCATCCACCATCATCCTGGTGACCGGCTTGCCATCAATGTGTCCTCTGACATACAGAGGCTTGAGGTGTTTCACCGGCTTGTCAGGTTTTTCGAAGACAACATTTTTGGGTCCAAAGTTGATTTGCGCAACCTCGCCTTCTTCGACAGCACGGAACTCAGCCGGCAAGTAATACACCATGTTGATATCCACGCCGTTCGAGCCGGCGATTCTTCATAATCTAGCAGATCTTCATCTGTCAAATTGCCTGACTCATCCATTGCCGACTCTGACATTGCTGGTTCTTCTTCTGCTTTTTCTCCATTGCGAGGTCTTCACTTGCCGGCTTCTCTGTGCCGGATCTTGATTGCCAGCTCCTTTGCCAAACTTGCCATCGCCAAGTCTGCTGCTTCGACTTCGTCAGCCCATGAAGAATAGGTGATAGCCGGCGTAGCTGCCGGCTCTATTTCACTATCGACAGCAGGACTCATGGTAGTTGGTGCGGAAGCCGCCATAAGGACTGGCCTAGGAATCCACTTTTGCGCCGGCAACATTGGTCGCTCAGCATTGAATTTGACGTCCCTAGATCGCTCAGCTCCTTCTTCTGCCTTCTCCCGGTTCCTTGCCTTTGCAGTTTCCGCTTTTGTGTCTTTGTTATACCTGGCGGGCACCACTTTGGCTGAGTATATTTTGGATCCCGGGGTTGAGCTTTCATGGCTTGACTGGAGCTAGCTTCATGATCATTGGTTGCTGGCTTTGGCGCGATAGCAAGTATCGGCTCACTGTTTGCCGGCTCTGTAACCGGGTCCTTCAATTTTAGCACATGAGTTCCAACAACCAATAAGTTGTCTGAGACTAATCCGCCTTCTGGCTCCGCCTTTTTAGCACCTTGCGCCTTGATCCGCCAATATGACAGTCCCGGGATACACAAGCCGGCTTTGCATAGATGGCCGGATTGCCCTGCGTTTGACCTCGTCAGCCGGCCTCTGGTGCCGGCTTTCCTCCGATGGTGACCTTGGTCGTTTCCCATACTGCCACTGGCGTGATTGACCCGGCTGGCGCACGTACTTGTTCAGCAGCATGTCAAAAGTTGGCTTTGTTTCCTTGGTCTATATTCAACCTGGTTTGTCTTCCATCTGCCAACTTCTGGGCTCTTGGGCTTGATAAATCTAGGCGGGACTTGTCTGACCGTGGTCCTTGCCCCCCGAGTGTAGGGTTGTTGATGGTAATCTTGATGACTCGCCTCCATCGGGTTGCCGGCTCACTGTAACTTGTCTTCCTGCCGCCTTGCTTGGCTCTTCCTGGGTTCACCAACAACAAATTAGATTTATTAGCGGCTTCGGCTGCCTCTGGCCGAAGTAGAACTTTCTTTCCCTCCAAGTCTAGCACGTTTACTGGAAACGGCTGTGTGTCAATTGCCATGCCGGCAAAGCTCAATCGTCCGTCATTGAGGGCCGATTGGATCTGTTTACGAAAGACATTGCAATCATTAGTAGCATGAGAGAAAGAATTGTGATACTTGCAATAAGCCCGCCGCCTTAATTCATCAGGCGATGGTATAACATGATTGATATTATCACTTTATCCTTCAACAAGGCATCAAATATTCTATCACACTTGCCTACGTCAAAGCTGCATCTTATTTTATCATCCCGATTTTACGAATCGGCTTTAGATCATCACACATGTAAGGTTTGGCCTTGCTGGGCCAAACAAACTCAGCGGAATAAACATCGGCTTCATCACCGGAGTCGGCATCGTTGTCAACAATATTAAGCCGGCTCCTGCTCATCCGATGCGAGTCTTTTGACTCATTGACCCGGCTCTCTTGAGCCAACGCTCTCTCCTGGACTTGGCCAACAGACAAGAATTCATGTCCTTCTAACCTCTCTTTCAGGTAGGACCTTAACCATTGAAAACCAAGTCAGCCATGTCTCTTTCAGTTATTGCCAAACTATAACATCGGTTTCTGGTATTTCTAAATCTCTTGACGTAATCGGATACCGATTCATCTTGTTTCCTTAACCGATGTAAGGTGGGACAACTTGAGTTCTATTTCGCCGGCAAAGAAGTGTTCATGGAATTTCTGCTCTAAATGAAACCAAGTATGTATAGAATTAGGAGCTAAAGCCGAAAACCAAGAAAACGCAATGCCGGTTAAAGACAACGAGAACAGGCGAACTTTGATGTGATCATGACTAGCCTCGCCTAATTGAGCCAAGTACTGACTAATATGCTCCCATGTTGACTTATTATCTACACCATTAAATTTAGTAAACTCAGGAACTCTATAACCAGGTGGATAAGGTTGCAGATCAAATAATCGGGGTAGGGCTTAATGTAAGTCCTATGTTTTGGCATAACCCCAAGTTTGTCATAGGCTATTTGGTCCAATTTTCTCCTGAATTCGGCCATCAAATCGTCCATATTGGCCGATTGAGCCGGCACAGGAGAAGAGTTGGCAGCAGGGCCAGCTTGCACCCAAGTTGCCGAATTTTGATTCGGCATTGACTCATGACCCAGAATCCGCCTTGTCTGACTCGGCTGGCTTGCCGAGTTAGGCACACTCTGGATAGGAGTTGGATATGGCAGCGTAGGCACAAGTTGGTTTTCCCTGCTTTGACCGATCGACTGTTTGTCCGATGGCTGATCATGGAGCGTGTTTTTCTTAGCCTTTTCATGTTCTAGCATAAGATCATAGACATTGGCAGTACCTTGCGAAACATGAAATTGAATTTGGCTATCTGTTCAGAGGAAAAAAGGCTACTACTTACAGCGGGTTTGTCAATGTTGGCGTCCAGCGGTACAAATTCCGGCTCCTTGATCGGCGAGATTACTTGTGGCGCCCCGACCCGACTGCTATACAGTGATGCTGAGTGTCACCGGTTAGGCGATACAACTGGAGGTTACGGGTTTACCAATCCCCGGCCAGAACCTCTGGCAGGCGTTGCTGGGCACACCTCTCCCAGACAACACAACACCCCGATTGATGCCATCACACAGGCTCAACTATCAATGCATAATAGTAAGATCAAGACTTGTGGAACAACTGGCACATCACAGACTCTACGACACAAAAATATTATAAGCAACTCTTATAATAGAGAAAGATAGCAAAAGTTACAAGCAGGGGTCATCGACCCAACAATACATCAAGCGGAAGCGAAGGGCGTTGTTCTAAACAACAAGAACCAGAATATGGCCTAAGAGGCCTACAAATAAACATCCAGCGCCAGCTGTTCCGGATGTCCCAAGCTGCCACCTGGGAACCCCAGACTACTCGTCGACGTCCACAAAGAACCCACCTTCGAGGTCGGTGAAGTCCTCTCCTGAAAATAAGCAAACGACGTTGAGTTCGACGAACTCGCAAGATTAAGAGCTAATATATGCTCGATGATTGGCTCTCAAGGTTTTATGGCTGTTTTGCATAAAGCTGATTTTATTTATGAAAACATAACTCAATGGCATCGACTATTCAGAGTATTTTGAAAAAGGGGTAAGAAGTACTCTTTTCTTTTGATCAAATACTCCACATCCACCATCATCACCATTTTACCTGTTCATCAAAGGCATCTCCCCGAATCACCCTCGAGGAAGTCAACCTTGCATTCGTGAAGTAGTACCTCTAGTACTCAGTTTTTAATCATTCTGTTAAAGTTATTCTATGATCAGCGTCCATTCCCAAGTCGTCCATAACCGTGGACACGGCTTTTCGAAAAGATTTATCCCTGCAGGGGTGTACAAAGTGGAAGTCCCCGGAGTCCCGAGGGGCCCCAGCTCCTTCGCCACGCGTACCGCCAGACTCATTGCCAGACATTAGCTCTCTTCCGGGGAAAGCCGGCTGAGTGTGAAACGGCTACAACCTTTACCTTGCTTAAGACTATCCAAGGATCATCAGTGGGGACGGAACAGGTTTGGTGACTCCTCCAATCCCCTGTCCCGTGGCCACTCATTTTCCTAAACCACACCATCCTCATCACAGTCTCGGCCACCATCCCAACGCACACGCAAATGGAAAGCCGAACTAGAGGACCCTCGGCTAGTCCGCCACAAGTTAGTCGGTCGATGGGGGTTCCATATAGCCCACGCATGGTTGCACGCTCAACTTGGTTCAAGAGGTCGAGAACTCGCACTTAGGCGGCGAGAACGAGACAACCCACCACATCCCATGTGGCCTCTCGTCCCCACCTTTAAGCATTTTATTATCCATCACCACAATTCCTCCACCATCAACATCACTGTCACAAGTCAACACCTGTTTCCAGCATGTACCACCATAGTACCACTAGGCATTTAACTAAGCATGGCTAAGCATTTGCATAGCATAGTAATTATATCAGGCCAACAATGCAAACCTATGGTAATAGGAAGGGAAACAGGCATTGGCATCGGAATCTTAATGCATTCTATAGGATACTCTAATCCAAGCAAAAGAAATTTAGAACCGCATGCAATATTATAGTGGAGAAAATATTTGCGGAAAATAGGATAAGACATGCTCAGAGGGGGGATTACGCTTGCCTTGTTCGGGATACAGGTAGTACGGATCTCGGGGTATTGTGGAGTAACCCCGGCTGCTTGATCTATCGAAACATAACAACGGAGGAACAATCAATCACCACACATTGGTAACAATGCAATGCACAATCACATGATGACATGACATTTTAAATGCACCCTAGAAGCATTTGAACAAGAGCAACAAGTTAAATGGGGTCCCCATTATATTATTTGCATTATTTGGAATAACCCCATATTTAAACTTAATGATTTTGGAATACTACTAGAGCACATTATGGTAATCGGGATCAATGATGCATGATGATGATGATTCTGAGTGATTCATATTTTTCTGAACATTTTGGTATAAGAAACACAATTTTCTGAAGTCCGGGTAAAAAGTTATTAAAGTTATAAACTTCCTCTTTTAAATATTTGCTTTAATTACTTTAACTTCCAACGATAACTATATTTTCTACTCGACTTCGCGAGAGGGCGATGAACTCGTAGGAATCATCGAGTCGTTGTCCCTACGTTGCGAGAGAGGAGCGGGGAAACAATCTCTATCAAAGGAGAAAAAGGAAAAAGAAAACAGCAGGAAAAACTGTGTAACCGGCCTCCAGCCCGGTTCAGCCGGTTAGCAGGCCGGCCAAGGTCCAGAGAGGCCCGGCCTCCCGCCGGTTTGGGCTGGCCCAGTAGCCGGGTAGTGGCCCGAGAAGGCCGGTTCGCAGCCCGGCCAAGCCGTCTCCACGGCCGGCCTTGCGAGGGAAGAACGGCGACGGCGGCGTGCTGGCGCAACTCCGGCGTGGCTGCGGCGAGAAAAGGGAGAGGGGAGAGGGGAAAGAGTGCCTCCGCACTGGAATCTCACCGTGAGCGAGCTGGGGTGGTCGGGGTGGCCGGAGGAGCGACGGCGGCGGCGGATTCCCGCGGCGGAGCTCGGATGGCCGCGGGGAAACGGAGATGGCGGCGTCGATTCACCGCCTCCCGTCTCGATTCCTCGGGCGTAGAAGGAGCGGTGGACGCGGCGGAGGTGATGGTGGTCGTCGATCTGCCCCTTGCGCGCTCAAACGACGGCGTCGAGCTTGGACATGGCGCGGCGACGGGAAGCTCGTGGAGAGGAAAGAAGGGGAGCGAGGGGCGGTGTGCGAGTGGGCAGGTGTTCCCGGTGACGCTCTGCTTCTCTTCACGCGTCCAGCGGGGAGCGGGGCGCCTGGGCGCGGTGCACGGCGACCACGGTGGAGCTGGTGCGGTCGAACGCGTCTACAGGAAGGAAGAAGGACATGTCCATCTTACAAAAAGCCCCCTGCCAAAATGTTTTCCCTCACGGATAGGTCCCTGTCCAGTTTTCCTTTTAAAACTTTTTAAAACCAGCAGCAACTTCAGGGATTTTATTAGAGCACTTAAGCAATTTATTAAATTCCGAGAAAAATCCAGTAGCCTCCTACCAACAAGTAGAAGCACTACAAAAATTGGCAATTCAAAATAAAAAGTTTTGGACAACAAATACTCATAGTCTTAAATAGAGCATTTTTCTCAAATCCCAGATTTTATTATTTTAGAAGTTTTGAATCAAGGGCAACATATTATTTTGAGCTCCTGGAACTTCCTTGGCAAATATAAGTTGCCAAAGTATTTTCGTTCTACAAGTTTGAAAAATCTTTCATTGATTTGAAATTTTGTTTAAACAAGTTTAGCATTTTGTTCTCCCATGTTGTCAAACCCATTTGTGTGTTGTTTTGCAACTTAATTTTGATGCCATGATGCAATGCAACACAAAAGCGAAAAATTTTACTCGGGTTTTTAGGTTTTCAACTTTGGGCTGTTACAACTCTACCCTCCTTACAGGAATCTCGCCCCGAGATTCTAAGAGTAGGAAAGAGGGAAAGGTTACGACGGTACTACACGATCTTCTCGCTTCAGGTGGCTTCTTTCTTGAAAAGGTTGATCAAAGGCATCATGCAGATCTACATCGGCTTCTCTTCGAAGTCATCGCTCAACTATACCATTGGAAAGAAGGGAACCTCACCGGTAGGATCGATCTTGGTGAATATACAACGACCGAGTACCTCCTAGTAGAATCTTAGGATGGGATTTCAGCATCCCTTGAATTGACAGTTAGGAGACACAAGCGGGTGACGGGAGATTGATAAGAAGCTTCCAGTTGGTAGACAACGGTTTTCTCAAAGGATTCAGAATATGAACTTTGCACAAGGCCTTCAACTTCTGAGGGAGAGTGTCGGAACAAGCTTCCAACAGATGAATAGATAGCTTGTACTAGTCGGCTTGAGTAGAACTTTCCTCACGGAGGAGCATTTCAGATCACTGGAGAAGGATCGGAAAGATGGATTAAGAGAACTTTAGAAACTCCGGGAACGATCATACCGGGAAAACTTCTTGATGTCCCAGACATCGGGTCAAGCTTCTTGAGGATCACCAACTATCGTCTCTGATTGAGATCTAGATCTGGTCACGTGTAGAGATACTTCAGACTCGGCACCGGTAGGAATAGGAAGCTTTGCAATGCATACCAACGGATTACAATTGCTAGGACCCCAAGAGTTGGACTACAATGTCAAACTCCAAGGAGGAACGAGATTGCGAAACTCACGGATTAGCAACTTGTCAAGAGACAGCTACCCTAGTTGAATATCTCGTAGCGAGACACGATTGGGTTCTTGATGGAAAGCACCATGGAAGACAAAGAATTTCTCAGACTTCCTCTCTTTCTGGAACAATTCAATCAGTGGCTTGGATGCATAGATAAAATCTTCAAGGAATGGAGGTAACCACATACCATTCCGAGAATATTCTACACATGCACGATCGACTTGAGATGATTCCGAGGAAACTAGACAATTCACTCAGATCCACGGCGACATCTTTCAGCAATTGCACGTGAACCAGGAAAAATCACTTCTAACTCCAGAACATTGCCTTGTAACGACACAAGGTTAGTTCTACCAAGTTCCCAGTGCTAACGCCCAAATTCAAATGGATCTCCTTAATCATGGAAAAATAAGAATGTAGTTGATGGGCTCAACAACAAACTTATCTAGATGCTCCAAGATGGTCGACATCACAAGGTATGTGTTCTGAAGTGATCACATGAACGGGCATAAGGATTGGTCAGGCTAACACGTTGTTAATCTGAGTTTAACCTACTGAATGTGTTAGTCTGAGTTTGATTTGACGATAGCCCAATTCAAATCAAAAGTTTTGGAGGTTAGCATATCCACAAAGGAGATACCAACTTGCTTCGGCACGAACAGACCAGACATCCCATTGAGAATGAACTATCCCAACTAGAGCTTTTGTCTGTTAACTCTCCAAGTTGTTTAAGCTCAACCGAATAATTCAGGACATCCAGCACGATTTTCTTGGAGAAAGGAGTTGTTCAGAGAACCGCTTACTCATAAGCTCAATTTTTCTTGGAGAAAAGAGTTGTCCGTGATGTTGAGCTTGGACAGGCGACAACCTGGCGATACTTCTGGAAGGAACAATAGGATATCACGATCTATCTACAGGATATCACGACATGGCGGTGGATCTTGAGTTCGAGAGAGGATCATGCCTTTCAAGGCACAACGAGGTGGTTTTGGGAGCTTCGGCATGAACCTAGCTCTTTGACCGAGGGAAGGCACCGGAGAAAACAAACTTGGCAACACAGTCAAACTCAGCTCATTGATCGGATAACCAATCATGTTAAGGAGGACACAAAGGTCTTTGGATTTCCGCGCAGTGGGAACTGCTGAGAATATCCGATAGCCACACCATTGCTCATAACCATCATTCTCGAGTAACAAGTCACTCGGAGAACGAAGAGTAGCACAGGGTGCGAGCATCACTTCATCAAGAGGATCATGATACTTATCACGATACTTTGATATTAGAGAGTGTGACACTCTATGGTGGAGCAGAACAAAAGCTAAACGAGACCCTTATTTTGCAGATTACATTGCTTTGACCTGGTCCGAGAAGTGGACAAGGTACTAGAGTTATTTCTCCAGACAAGACGAAGGGGAAGATCTTGACGGACCACAAGAGTAACTTGCATCGGAACATACCAACGCACGGTAAAACTTTACTGTCAACAGACAGACAAAGGTCGGAAAGCAGATTAGAGTACGAAACATGCTCAGGAGAAATCCTAAGAGGTTGAAGATGCACCGGTTATTACTCAATTGTGATAACCATGCCCAAAAAGGAGGGATGCAGCAGAATCACAAACAGAGTTGGGAGACGTGCCAGAAGAATCCTGGCTGTAACCCCGATGGTCCCAAAACAGAACCTAACACAAGGCTAAGGGAGAAATGAAGTTACATAGCCAGCTGAGGTGTGGTAGATCCATATTCGACCATTTACCACACAGACCAAGGAAAAGACTTGGGTTGAAGATCAGCATCATGCGCCAAGAATCCTAAATGGCATATGGATCACATGGGTAACAACCCACACAATTCAACATACCGGACTCACAGCACAATCCGGGACCTTCTGTTCAAGTCCTTGGGTTAAAACCCAAAAGAACGGATTAAGAGATTAAACTGGATAGGAATACAAGGGTTCGTAACCAACTGAGTTGATGGGAACTTTCGTCGTACTCCAGATGGTTTCTCGGCACATGAAGCTTCGGATTGTAGCGCGGCGGGAGCAACTGGGCACATAACACTAAAGGTAGAACCAACCCCGAGATTCCTAATCATTTTGAATTAAGAGGCGAGAAGTAAAAACTTTAACTCAAATCGAGGTAAGATTGCTCCGAGATTAGAGGGTAACCAGATAAGGAGTAAAAAGAATCCTAAGATGGTTTTCGCAACTCATTTTTAGGTTCAAAATATTTTCACAAACACTAGACTCAACATCGACCAGTAGAAAGGGTTTCCTACAGGCAGTACTGCTCTGATACCAACTTGTGGCGCCCCGACCCGACTGCTATACAGTGATGCTGAGTGTCACCGGTTAGGCGATACAACTGGAGGTTACGGGTTTACCAATCCCCGGCCAGAACCTCTGGCAGGCGTTGCTGGGCACACCTCTCCCAGACAACACAACACCCCGATTGATGCCATCACACAGGCTCAACTATCAATGCATAATAGTAAGATTAAGACTTGTGGAACAACTGGCACATCACAGACTCTACGACACAAAAATATTATAAGCAACTCTTATAATAGAGAAAGATAGCAAAAGTTACAAGCAGGGTCACCGACCCAACAATACATCAAGCGGAAGCGAAGGGCGTTGTTCTAAACAACAAGAACCAGAATATGGCCTAAGAGGCCTACAAATAAACATCCAGCGCCAGCTGTTCCGGGATGTCCCAAGCTGCCACCTGGGAACCCCAGACTACTCGTCGACGTCCACAAAGAACCCACCTTCGAGGTCGGTGAAGTCCTCTCCTGAAAATAAGCAAACGACGTTGAGTTCGACGAACTCGCAAGATTAAGAGCTAATATATGCTCGATGATTGGCTCTCAAGGTTTTATGGCTGTTTTGCATAAAGCTGATTTTATTTATGAAAACATAACTCAATGGCATCGACTATTCAGAGTATTTTGAAAAAGGGGTAAGAAGTACTCTTTTCTTTTGATCAAATACTCCACATCCACCATCATCACCATTTTACCTGTTCATCAAAGGCACCTCCCCGAATCACCCTCGAGGAAGTCAACCTTGCATTCGTGAAGTAGTACCTCTAGTACTCAGTTTTTAATCATTCTGTTAAAGTTATTCTATGATCAGCGTCCATTCCCAAGTCGTCCATAACCGTGGACACGGCTTTTCGAAAAGATTATCCCTGCAGGGGTGTACAAAGTGGAAGTCCCCGGAGTCCCGAGGGGCCCCAGCTCCTTCGCCACGCGTACCGCCAGACTCATTGCCAGACATTAGCTCTCTTCCGGGGAAAGCCGGCTGAGTGTGAAACGGCTACAACCTTTACCTTGCTTAAGACTATCCAAGGATCATCAGTGGGGACGGAACAGGTTTGGTGACTCCTCCAATCCCCTGTCCCGTGGCCACTCATTTTCCTAAACCACACCATCCTCATCACAGTCTCGGCCACCATCCCAACGCACACGCAAATGGAAAGCCGAACTAGAGGACCCTCGGCTAGTCCGCCACAAGTTAGTCGGTCGATGGGGGTTCCATATAGCCCACGCATGGTTGCACGCTCAACCTGGTTCAAGAGGTCGAGAACTCGCACTTAGGCGGCGAGAACGAGACAACCCACCACATCCCATGTGGCCTCTCGTCCCCACCTTTAAGCATTTTATTATCCATCACCACAATTCCTCCACCATCAACATCACTGTCACAAGTCAACACCTGTTTCCAGCATGTACCACCATAGTACCACTAGGCATTTAACTAAGCATGGCTAAGCATTTGCATAGCATAGTAATTATATCAGGCCAACAATGCAAACCTATGGTAATAGGAAGGGGAAACAGGCATTGGCATCGGAATCTTAATGCATTCTATAGGATACTCTAATCCAAGCAAAAGACATTTAGAACCGCATGCAATATTATAGTGGAGAAAATATTTGCGGAAAATAGGATAAGACATGCTCAGAGGGGGATTACGCTTGCCTTGTTCGGGATACAGGTAGTACGGATCCTCGGGGTATTGTGGAGTAACCCCGGCTGCTTGATCTATCGAAACATAACAACGGAGGAACAATCAATCACCACACATTGGTAACAATGCAATGCACAATCACATGATGACATGACATTTTAAATGCACCCTAGAAGCATTTGAACAAGAGCAACAAGTTAAATGGGGTCCCCATTATATTATTTGCATTATTTGGAATAACCCATATTTAAACTTAATGATTTTGGAATACTACTAGAGCACATTATGGTAATCGGGATCAATGATGCATGATGATGATGATTCTGAGTGATTCATATTTTTCTGAACATTTTGGTATAAGAAACACAATTTTCTGAAGTCCGGGTAAAAAGTTATTAAAGTTATAAACTTCCTCTTTTAAATATTTGCTTTTAATTACTTTAACTTCCAACGATAACTATATTTTCTACTCGACTTCGCGAGAGGGCGATGAACTCGTAGGAATCATCGAGTCGTTGTCCCTACGTTGCGAGAGAGGAGCGGGGAAACAATCTCTATCAAAGGAGAAAAAGGAAAAAGAAAACAGCAGGAAAAACTGTGTAACCGGCCTCCAGCCCGGTTCAGCCGGTTAGCAGGCCGGCCAAGGTCCAGAGAGGCCCGGCCTCCCGCCCGGTTTGGGCCGGCCCAGTAGCCGGGTAGTGGCCCGAGAAGGCCGGTTCGCAGCCCGGCCAAGCCGTCTCCACGGCCGGCCTTGCGAGGGGAAGAACGGCGACGGCGGCGTGCTGGCGCAACTCCGGCGTGGCTGCGGCGAGAAAAGGGAGAGGGGAGAGGGGAAAGAGTGCCTCCGCACTGGAATCTCACCGTGAGCGAGCTGGGGTGGTCGGGGTGGCCGGAGGAGCGACGGCGGCGGCGGATTCCCGCGGCGGAGCTCGGATGGCCGCGCGGGGAAACGGAGATGGCGGCGTCGATTCACCGCCTCCCGTCTCGATTCCTCGGGCGTAGAAGGAGCGGTGGACGCGGCGGAGGTGATGGTGGTCGTCGATCTGCCCCTTGCGCGCTCAAACGACGGCGTCGAGCTTGGACATGGCGCGGCGACGGGAAGCTCGTGGAGAGGAAAGAAGGGGGAGCGAGGGGCGGGTGTGCGAGTGGGCAGGTGTTCCCGGTGACGCTCTGCTTCTCTTCACGCGGTCCAGCGGGGAGCGGGGCGCCTGGGCGCGGTGCACGGCGACCACGGTGGAGCTGGTGCGGTCGAACGCGTCTACAGGAAGGAAGAAGGACATGTCCATCTTACAAAAAGCCCCCTGCCAAAATGTTTTCCCTCACGGATAGGTCCCTGTCCAGTTTTCCTTTTAAAACTTTTTAAAACCAGCAGCAACTTCAGGGATTTTATTAGAGCACTTAAGCAATTTATTAAATTCCGAGAAAAATCCAGTAGCCTCCTACCAACAAGTAGAAGCACTACAAAAATTGGCAATTCAAAATAAAAAGTTTTGGACAACAAATACTCATAGTCTTAAAATAGAGCATTTTTCTCAAATCCCAGATTTTATTGTTTTAGAAGTTTTGAATCAAGGGCAACATATTATTTTGAGCTCCTGGAACTTCCTTGGCAAATATAAGTTGCCAAAGTATTTTCGTTCTACAAGTTTGAAAAATCTTTCATTGATTTGAAATTTTGTTTAAACAAGTTTAGCATTTTGTTCTCCCATGTTGTCAAACCCATTTTGTGTGTTGTTTAGCAACTTAATTTTGATGCCATGATGCAATGCAACACAAAAGCGAAAAATTTTACTCGGGTTTTTAGGTTTTCAACTTTGGGCTGTTACATTACACCTTGCCAATCTACCTTGAAGCTGGATAAGTACATGTCTTGATCTTCTTGATCCCGCTTGGCTCGCAGCGCCTTGAACTCCTCATCTATCTTCTTCTTCCACGCCTCCAGACCTTGGCGTTGTTCTTCCGACAACTTCTCGAGAGTTGGCTTGATGATGTTGTCAGCATTGATGCCGGCAGCGTCGGTCTTGGAACTGGTCATTGCTGTCCAATTTGCAGATCGAATCGTCCCCAGCGGAGTCGCCAAAAAGTGTGTTGCGCTCAAAACGCGTCACACGAACACGTCCTCGTGTACCCGCGGTGCCGGGGGAGATACTCCGCAACTCGCCCGCGGGAGGCCGGCTTCCAGCGCGATACGCAAGACAGTAAGCCGGCGCTTTTGATACCAGACGCCCCAGCCCCTCGGGAAGCCCCGTCTGAGGAAGCCGGCAACGATTGGCTGAACTGAGCCGGACTTGGCCGCTCTCAGCTCGGTTTTCGATACCCGGAGAAATCTAGATGAAGTCGCCGAACAACGGAAGCATGAACAAGGGTTTGAGGAGATAAAAGTAGGTTGTATTGATAGGTTGTCGATTGTTTGCTTAATTTCAATCGGCCGTCACCTCTCACATATATATGAGGCGGCTGGACTTCCCGTACAAGTATTGGACTTCTACAAGGCTTACAAATCATAGTCTAAGTCGAATCCATCTCTAAAATAGGCAACTTTTGGCCGGCAACGTTGGCTTCAAACTTGCTGGCTACTTCAGAAAGTTGCCTTTTGCCTTCCGTATTGGCTTCCAACTTGCTGGCTGTTTGGAAAGTTGCCTTTTTTCCTTCCGTATTGGCTTCAAACTTGCCTTCTTCCTTAGAGACGAGATATCTTCATCGGCTTCGTATTAGACCCGGATTTCAGAATCTGTCCAACTTCTTTTAGAAAGTTGCCTCCCATTTTCCAGCCTTGATCTTGGAAAGTTGTATTCTCTTTTTTCCGCCTTGATATTGACCTTGAAAGTTGTCTTCTATTTTTCTGCCTTGATCGGTGGAAAGTTGCCTTGCCGGCTTGTATTGACAAAGTTGGCTTCTTTTATGCCGTCTTGTCTTGACAATGTTGACTTCTTTTCTGCCGCCTTGTCTTGACAACGTTGACTTCCTTTTTGCCACCTTGTTTTGACAAAGTTGGTTTTGCCACCTTGTTTTGACGAAGTTGGCTTCTTTTCAGCCACCTTTATTGCTTTCCTTTGACTTAGCTCGCTACGTCTTCGGCCAACTTTGCACTCCCGAATCCAGCTTCCGCCTTGTTCCCGTTGCCGGATTATTGGCGGCCTTCTTCCGGCCGTCTTTTCCAGGAAAGTTTCCCAGATCCACATTTTAGCCTTCTTTGCTGCCTTCTTTAAGCCGCCAAGTCTTCCTTGAACCTGAAACTGGCAATCTGCCAAAAACGGGTGCTAACACAAAGTGTCCACATTTTATATTCAGATTTTCATCTACACTCTATGACCATGGTAGGATGTTCTTACATATCATTATTCATACGTGTGGTCCATATTACTTTTTCATTCATGTTACACTTTGTGAATTATCATTGAACATCCTTACATTGAATATTTGATATCACTTCATAAACTATCTTGCATATTGTTACATCTTATTAAGAATGAACCATTTGACTCTATGTAGCAATAGTAATCATCTTTGATATCCATTGATAGTATTAAAATGCAAAGTCCATGTTAGTTTTATCACCTTCATACTCGAGGACGAGCATGGGTTAAACTTGGGGATGCTGATGCATGTAAAATGCATACATGAACTTTGCATTATTTTACTTATATTCCAATCATATTTGCATCATATAAGGGTTATATCAATGTTTTATAATGATTTTGGGAATATTTCATAGTTTTCCCATTTATTTGGAATTAACCCTGTTTTTCCAGAAAACGTCTTTTTTAGTGTTTCAGACTTTCTGGGAGCTTCGGGACTCCAAAAAGGGCAAGGCCAAAGAGCACGGTTCAGAATTTTCGAGACGAACGCAATGGGCTTAAATTGAAGACCAGAAGCCCAACAGGCTGGAAATGGGAGGGTCCCTCGCGGCCTACTGTACCTGGCCACGTGGGCCCAACTCTTTTCCCCCTCGGAGCTCCGTGGCCGTCGATCTTTGCTCCACCGACATAGTCTTGACCTAAAAACGCCTATAAAAAAGGTCCCCTGGCGTTTCGCGAAAGGAGGCGGCGGAGAAACACAAAACCACGAAACAGAGAGACAGAAGGCTGCCGCCGGAGAAGATCGGAGGGGGGAAACGCCGCCGGAATCGCCTCCGGAGGGCTCCACCCCCCTCCGGCGTGTTCATCATCAACATATACAGCAAGAACTTCTTCACCATCATCACCATGATGAAGGGGGAGTAGTCCACCCCCTGGACTAGGGTTTGTGGTGGTAACTTTTGTATCTCTCCTCTCTCTTGAGCTTCACTAATTAGTACCGTATGAGCTGCCAAACATGATTACGGTCATCTATGTAATACCTTTGTGGTGAATATTGTGGTGTGAGATGATTTGTTATGCATTTACCGTTGTGTTGGAGCTTTTGTGATTTGTCATACTTTGTAGTATGATGTATGTGGGTACGGGATGGCCAATGTGACACGGCATAGGTATTGAGTGACACAGTACCGCCCAACGTCCTTTATCTGGGGGTAAAAAGAAAGAGTATGATGTGGGAGTGAGAGAAACCACGCTAGCCTTACGAGGGGTGACCTAGCAACACAAATGAGTATTTCTTTCAACTATGTGTTTTAGGACATATAGCCGTCATAAAAAGCTACCATTAAAACATGACAATTGTGTGTACTTTATCTATAACATGATGATCACCGAAGATGAGAGAGAGGATTAAGTGAACCCATGAACCATGTCCATTGTTCCTATAAGAAACACACACTTGAGGTTGTCCTCTTGCTACATAGAGGATTGGTCTTTCTCTCTTTGAGAGCTTTCACTTGCTACTACCTTTGTCTTGTCCTCTTGCAAAGAAGAGGATTGGGACACTTTTACATCCATCAAACCAACCATCTTGTTCTCTAAACTTGTTTAGTGCATAATCAACTAAAACTTGTGACACTTTAGTTGTAGGGAATAGATAACTTTTCCTTCTTGCTCCTGCGGATCGATACCTTACTTCCACATTGAGAGGTGCTACAGTGATCCCTTGCTCTTGGGGGTTATCACCCTCCCAACCTTTATATAATAGGCTGGGTCTCAGGAGTTCGTAACCGACTCAGATTACATGTAAGGAAAGCCTAAACCGACTATCCCTATGTCTAATCTTGGAGGATACTCCATCTTGTTGGGCCTTTCGTCATGGGCTTCATGTAGGCTCTTGATAGTTGGGCCTTAGTCGACACGTGCACCAGGTACCCTTACGGTAGGGTACCCGAGATGTATATCCTTGTCACTTGGCATATCATATTTCTTGGTTCTTATTTGGTTTTTCTCCTTGTTTGGTTTTGGTGCTTGTAGTGATCTTCATGACAAGCCCAAGTTTACCGAAAACGGATTTCGTATGGAAAACTTGTTGCGTTTTCGGTTTTGGAGTTTCTTCCGGTTCGTCATTTTTAGAGAGGTTTTACCTTTCTACATTTGGTTTCATACTCCCTTGTTGGACTATGATGTTTCTCTGCATAATCTTGTAAAGCTCGTTGTGGTGATTCCAACGAGCCCAAGAACATCGAAAACGGAATTCGTATGCTCAAGATATGTTCGTTTTCATGTTGCATCTTTCTGCAGTTTTTATAGGGCGGAGTCTCCGGTGTAATTACACCAGAGTCTCCGGTCTAGGTCAGAAATCTGATTATTTCAAGTTGTGCCTTTTGGGGTGTGTTCACAACGCACCGGAGTCTCCGGACTCAGGGGTACCGGAGTTTCCGGCCTGCCGGTTATGGCACTTATGCCCCCATGGACGACACTCTCGGTATAGAGGCCGGAAGTGGGCCGGAAGTGCCCCGGAGACTTCAGCATCTCTGGTCAGATCGGAGTCTCCGCCCCCCGGGACCGGAGTCTCCGGCCTGTTGGACCGGAGTCTCCGGTGTTATTTTTCCTGCAACGGCTCTTTTCTTCGTGGGACCTATAAAAGACCCCCTTCTTCCCCAAAGAGATCAGCTCTTCGAAGTACGAAATTTCCCCCTCTCTCACCCCCATTGTTGACCTTGGAAAGCTTGCCCCTCTCTCAATTCCTCCCATGATTCTTGCATATCTTTGAGGGAAAAGTGAGAGGAGATCTACATTTCTACCAATCCATCTCTCCTCTAAGTGAGGGGAACCCTTTGGATCTAGATCTTGGAGTTCCATTTGTTGAGTTCTTCTTTGTTCTTCCTCTCTTCTCCCCTCATAAGCATTAGTTGATTTTGGTGGAATTTGAGAGTGAAGGATTTGAGCACTTGTGCTCTTGCCATTGCATTTGGTGCATCGGTTTGTGCTCTCCACGCGGATTCGTGGAAGTTGAAAGTTTGTGAGCTTGTTACTCTTGGGTCTTTGGACCCTAGACGCTTTTTGTGGTGGTTGAGACCTTTTGTGGTCACTTGGGAGCTCCCAATCCTTTTGTGGGTTGTGCCTCAAGATTGTTGTAAAGGCTCCGGATTCCGCCTTGAAGTATTCCGATAGTGGAAGGTGAACCGAGCTTTTGGGCAAGGTTCATCGGAGAATATGGTGATGCCATTTGTGGTGTTTGAGTTTGAAACTCACACCCCTCCAACGAGACGCACTCCCCTAAAAAGGAGGAACTCGGTAATACATCATCGTCTCCTCGTGCCTCGGTTATATACTTATGCACCTTATATTGTGATAGCCTTCGTGCTGTAAGTCTTATATATTGCTATCACTTTGTTGCTTGTCTTGCATAGCATAAGTTGTTGGTGCACATAGGTGAGCGTAGTATATTTAGGTTGTTTGCTTGTTAATTTAAACACCTAATTTTATTCCGCAATTATCAAGACTAAACCGGAAAATTTTAAATCGCATATTCACCTCTTCTAGGCGACATCCTTGTCCTTTCAACGTAGGACCTCCCGCTTAGATGGTGAATCCTATATGCCGCTCGCTTGCGGCGCTGCTTACATCGCTCTCACAGCAGGCCGACCCAACTAACATATATTCATTATTTCATATTTCTTATTTATTTCTTTTTTATTTTTCTCATTTTTATGATTTTGAAAAATGTTGAAATTTAAAAAATGTTCAGCATTGAAAAATGCTTAGATTTGAAAAATGTTCAAATTTTAAAAAAATTCAAAATTCAAAATTGTTTAGATTTGAAAAATGTTTGGATTACAAAATGGTCGGATTTAAAATGTTCAAATTTGAAAAAAGTTCAGAACAGAAAATTATTCAGATTAATAAAGCGTTAAGGTTTGAAAACATGTCCAATTTTGGAAAATGTTTAGAATTGAAAAAAATTCTGATATGAAAATTTCAATTTTTGAAAAGCAGATTCGAAATTTTTCCGATTTGAAAATGTCAGTTTTGAAAAATGTTCAAATGTGGAACATTTTCCCTCTCTCCAAAACGAAAATGAAGAGAAAAAAAAGGGGAAATAAAACAAAAAGCGCAAAAGAAAAGAAATAACTTCGTAAATGGGCCGACCCATAGCTGGTCCCTGTAGGCGGCGCGGCCGGGCGCTGCCGCAAACGGGCGGTGTATGGCTACCTCCTCGCCTAGACCCCAGCCTCACTGGCCCGGAAGCAGATGAACTGGCCCTGTTACGAGCTTTTACGGGGCCAGTTGATACGCGAAAAATTCTCAAAAACAAAAAAGTTGGTACGCGAAAAAAAAAGTTGATTCGCGGAGCCGTTCGCGCTCTCCGTGAAGTCCCCCATTCCCCAACCATGGCGAACGGCGAACTCTGAGGGCTGCGCGCGGCCATGGTAACCCCGTCGCCGCCTCCCATCTACTCCAGACCATACTCCATCCTCCTATCCCTCCATCGCCGCCGCAGCCTCGAGGTGACGTGCTCACCCCTCCTCTCTCTTACCACGATCGCACTGCATGATCGAATCGGGTGCGGGTTCCATGCCGCGCGTGCCGTGTTCGAAGAAATGCGGCTGAAACTTTTGGGCCTCGTCACTAGGCGCTAAGTCTCGCGAGGTATTTACCGTCTCTTGCTCTACGCAGCTTAGCCTGCGGATGTAGCATCGGTGGCTCGAGGGTTAAAAGATCGAAATGCTGTAGCACGAAAAAAAATGCCATCGTAGTTGTTTGATTGTTTCCACTGGTTAGTGCAGGCTGCAAGAGTAACATAAATTGCACATATCCATTAATCTCGAGATATATTTTACATGACATGAGTAGCAGCAACAGAGAGGAGCTATTTTCGTTGAGATCAGGGGATCAACTGATCAAGACTGCCCAGGAATCTACTGTAAGGGCTGATAGATTGTGCTGTTCTATTAAAAAAATATAACTAGCAGAAAATTACTACGCAGAACTGTTAGCCTCCGCTTAAATTTGTTGGGGGTGGTGCACCCGGTGCACCCGTCTCCGCTTTACCACCTAAAATGTTTTCAAAAAATCTGAAAAAAAGGTTGGACATTGAAATAACATAAATATACATCGTCGTAAAAATTCAAGTCTAAATTTGAAACACAACATCGACAATTAAAATGACAATTTTTTTATCAATAGTGACAATGGGCCAAATTTAAAGCCCAACTTGCATTTCAGCACTATTCATTCGATGATTTGTCTATTTTTTTCTTGATATGTGTTATGAATTCCGATTTGAAATTTTGTGACATGTTAGATATGAGTATTATTAGTGTCCAAACTTTTTCCCGAATTTGTTGAAAACATTTTGGGTGGTTAAACAAAACCGGATCCACTGGGTGCACAAATTTGTCGGTTTCACAGGATACATTCTCGTGCTTCATGACCAATCCGTGGAGACTATGGAGCATATTCTCATAGCGCACCCTTTCTCAAATATCACGTGGCGTGAGGTTTTATTGTGGGTCCAGTCGTCCGCTCGGACCCCTGATGCCACTCCACCCCTACCGGGGGTACAAGGGCACCTCTTCGATGGCCATTCTTACAGCTTGTTGGATTTTGGAAACGGCGCAAGGCGGTCATTTTCGACGGTGTGCAACTCGACATCGCTAAACTTCTCGACACAATCAAGGGGGAAGCCTAGTTGTGGGCGACGGCACGAGCGTTGGGACCTGCGGCATCTAAAGGGGAGTAAACTGGGAAGGGACATAAGAATGGAGGGAGAGGTAGAAATACGGATAGTGAAAAAACAAGATTACAGTAAACAAAATCTGTTACAGATCTCCATAAATTTGTAAACTAACAATATACAATAATATACACCTGCAAACACAAGTAGCTTGCTTACGTTTGCGCTGCAATACTTCTTGAAATTAAATAAAGGAGAAGTTGATGATACAGTAGCATGCAAAAAGGCTGGAGGATCTGAACATTTTGGACATTTTGTGGGCTCCACATCTGCTTTCTAAAATAAACCCGAGAAGAAAGGAAACATAAGAAATCAACAAAACAAAAGGCACTGATGAACATATTTTCTCTCTTTTGTCCGAAAAAAATGAGATTGCATGATAGCTCATTCTATAAACAAAGATACTCACTGTCAATTGCTATGCCGGAAACCATAACTTATTGATATGTTGCTATCAAATCTACTAGTTTTGTCCTTTATCTTTGTCTGAAAATGACTAATTTATTTTCAGTAATTAGTTGGAGCATAAGAAGTAGAATAAATACCAGGTCAGTCTTTAAAAATGCATATCCATTCAATACAGTTTCCCCACCTTTAAGGATGGCAATGGGTAGGGTATGGGGCGGGTAGGCTAATACCAAACCCATACCCGTGTAGCTAATGGGTAAAATATTCTACCCATACCCGTACCTACGGGTACGAAACTTTACCCGTACCCATACCCGACGATTACCCATACCCATTGGGCACCCAACGGGTAGATTAAATAGTACACAAGTTATTCTTAATTTTGCATTCATTGATAACACATTTCACAAAAGAAAAATATTTATCGCAACACAATAAGTACATGAAAATTATCTCAACTTAAATTAACAATTGATGATAATTTTAACATAGATTCACAAGCTCACGAGAATTAATGTTGGAACTCCACGGGTAAGTTTCACATGTTAATATAAGCGGGTAGGGTATGGGTATACCCACGGGTACAAACCTATACCCGTTCCCTACCCGTGACTTAACGGGTAGGGTACGGGTACTACCCATGGGTATAAAATTGTACCCATACCCTACCCATGCGGGTACCCGTACCCATGGGTAAAATTGCCATCCTTGCCCACCTTACTATCCTAATAATGCTGCTAAATATTAGGCAGATGCAAAGCTCTTTAGGTCATTGACAACTGCATGAAAATGCTGGATTTAAGAAGGGGGGGGGGGGGGGGGGAGCCCTTCCAATTTCTATTAATAGAAATCTATGGCAAAAATTTATTACATCATCCTACAAAAGATTAAAGAACAGAACATGGTCAGATTATTCGAAGGACAACCCAACCATATAAACCTGAACCCTCAGTGACTTGCATGAAGACATAGTCTCACATCCATTAGGTTTCATACAAGCAAACTGCAGCCAAAAAGATTGTAGTCAAGACACAAAAGAAATGCTAGATATAGTTGATATCTGTTAGTGCTTTGTTATATACTGTATTCATATCAGATAAGATATACTGATACAAACCATATTTGGTACAGTTCAAGTGCAGATAAGATTTCCGAACAGGACTATTAAATTAACCTGTTATGTAGCCAGAGGCATCAAGCATACAGTTTTCTTACTTACAAAAATGAGACTTATGTGCACATCAACATTTTTGTTCCATGAGCTACCTTCTTGCCAGATCATGAATTAGTAACTGCATCCAATCTCCGAAAAGTCCCGATTGTTTCGATTTTTGGAATGGGATATTTACGGAATCCCATGAATAGGATCAAACCTTAAATGAACGTTAAATTCAAGGCGTCATTTGATACTTTGTTTACCTTTATAATGCTTGTGAAGGTCATGTCAGCAGGCCAGCATTAGTAAATGATGTATATTGGAGTAATTCATAACAATAGTGTAAAAATCTCTTGTATATACTATATAGAGTATTAGAGTAGTTTCACTTACAAAATAGGACTGAAAGATGCATTGAAAACAACGTTATGTCTTCACAGAAAAATGTGCACTGGCTTTGATGCTTGACTCGCAAATCTGGTTCAGCAGTCTATTTATCTTTAGTGCGATTTAGCACCGATCGTACTATGATCCATCTTCCTTCCCAAGAGTAATCTCAGTGCTACAACTTTTAGTCCCAAAATATGTGGCTGTGGTTCATCTCTTCATCCCACCCGTAGGTTACCCTTATCCCTAATTATTCTGTCTTTGCCTCTTCCAGTTTTGTTGTCTCTGGTAGCTACCGGTTGTTGTGGGCGTGTGCCCCTCACAACCACTAACTGGTTCGCTATGTGAAGACATCCCCATCATCTTGTAGTCAAATGGAATTTTAAAAATTGAAACTCATAGATGATTTGGCATGATTTCTGCTCATGTGCCTTGCATTTGCTACCAACTGCAGAAACTGCCATTTCTGTGTGTGGGATTGTTACAGCCAATGTGCAGGACTTCTCTACACTGATTATGAACTGGATATGACCTAATCTGTCAATGCTGTTTGGTTTCGTTTCACGCGAATTTAGAGTTCATGAGCATCTTGTCAAATAGCTTGGCCATCTTTTTCTTCGCAACTTAAACCGGGGAGAGAGTGTATAAAAGAACATATATCACTATATGAAAACCTTGCTGCTGATTCTTACAAATACGCGATGATCACTAGTTTGCTGGTCTATTCCTGTATATGTCTTATTGTAGTTTCTTTGTCGTAACTGGGTGCCAACAACCCGAGTCTGACTCATTACGCACCACTCTAAAAATCTGCTACTGTTAGTGCTGATTACTAAGCATAATGATATGATCGTACGTATGACAGTCATCCTTAACTGAACTAGTACACGGTGATCTACTGTAACTGTCTTGTGTTCAATCACCAACCATGTATTTGCTGTTACCCCCACAGGGGGTCCCTGTAGACATGGTGCACAGTGTCCTTTTGCTCCAAGCCATGTCCCCTTTGGATTTGCAGAGCGTTCTGAAAGCTACGTATTTGTTCAGGCCCAAGTCTATCATTGAGAGCCTCGCCTTACCACCTTACAACTGGTGACAGCGAGTGAATTACTCGCTCGCCCCAGGAGTGATTCAAAGACCGTATACGTATGCATCCTAACCATCATACAAACCAGCCGCTGCCCCTCTGTTAGAAACATTATCCAGCCGCAGGAATGAAAGGGTACGACAAGAAGTTTGACAGTGTTGTCTTTCGTACACCAGTGTGTGAACATACTATCACCTATCTCAAGTGCCTTATCTGAAGAAAAAAACTACTAAAGCTGATTCGCCGATCAAGGCAAGAACATCCCTTGTGGTTTGATTAGGATGTGATGGATTGGATACTCTTGTCATTTCTTTTACTGCTCATTAATCTTGTGGATCAGGGCTGTCATATGCTTGATATTTCGACCACTCACTCTGATCATGCACTTGATTCCCAGCCGGTTTTCAGTGACACTCTTCCATGGCATGCTGTTGTTCAGTGCACAGGGACCTCTTGGATGTACAGCCAAGAGATTTAGACAGTAAATACAGTTATGCTATTCTGATAACTGTGCCTATTCCCTAGAGTCAAGGGTCAGTGATCACTACTTGACTTGAAGACTCTTCAATCGACCAAATCCTGAGCTGAATCAGTTTCTCTTCAGATTTTGTATCGTTTCGTAGTCAGGATCTTTTGACAATCTAATCGTTGTCATGGTTTAGGGGTCAGGGATTGGGAATCCCTGTAACCAATAAGTTGAAAACCTTGAACAGTTCTGTTTTCTTCAGATTTTAAGGAAGTATAGCCACCTGCCATATTATCATTGCATTATCAACTCATATATGGTTTTCATCTCCCTGATCAGACTGGTCTGATACTGGTGCTGACCGACTACCTTGGGTCCAATACTTACCCTATTTGTGTGTATGACGTGCAGCTTCTCCGCTCGGATTTGGCAGCACCGCCTGCGAAACGCTCAGAGATATCTATCTATCTCCGATCTGGATGCAACGGGCGGGGGAAACATCCATTCTTGAAGATCTCTCTCCAAGTAAGTGGGTCAACCCCAATGATCCTCCAATTGCGTGAATTCCATCCACGTACATGACCACCTGTGCATGCACGCCCATGACGAGCCACGATCCGTCCACGGCAGCTCGCCGTCGGACGGCCGTAAAAAGACGGGAACGGCATCATGGCGGACGCAGCGCTGTGCTGTGGGCGCGGCCCCCTCAATTGGTCGCTTGTTTGGGCGTGCGAGCCTCGCTGCTGCTGCTGCATCTGTCGCCATTAGATCAGGGGCCAGATCACGAGGGCGAGGAACAAGTCGCCCAGATTTTGGCCGCGTCTAGCTGGGGCTGTATGGGCTCGCATGTGGGATCCCTGCCTCCGTCTCGGGGCATCGCTCTCACCGTTTCCCACCATGTCTCTGCATGCTCAGCTCTCGTTTCCTTCTTTGTCTTGGCAGCGAGAGGATTTTGGTGGAGATAAGATCAGGCTGAGAGAATAGAAAGAACT
Organism: Poa pratensis; assembly: GCA_947311845.1. Classification (NCBI taxonomy): domain Eukaryota; kingdom Viridiplantae; phylum Streptophyta; class Magnoliopsida; order Poales; family Poaceae; genus Poa; species Poa pratensis. The sequence continues at coordinate 26,134,518 of CAMZMU010000070.1, read as the reverse complement.
TGTACTGCTACTGCGCGCTAGCTCAAGGGATATGGACGATCTAGCGAGCGGGAGCCGACTTCCCTCTTTGCATTTGCCTATTCTGGGAAATCGGCGTGGATGGAGGATCCTGGTGTTTCTATATCCGTGCTGGTATGTGGATGCATGCGTGCGTGTCATGATGAGATCTGTTAGTGTGGGGGAACTTCAAAAGATGGAGAAGTTTGGTATGCAATTTGGCATGTACGACTGAAATACTCCGGAAGTCCGGATCTCATGTTAGATGCAAAAATGCATCTGTGAGTGAGCTATGGAAGTCATCTTATTAGATGCAAAAAGGTTGCACACCAAAGCTCCATGTAATGACAAAAAATAAGTTTTTACCAAGATTTTCGACTTTACACACTGAACAAGGGTGAAGTCCGGATCTCATCTAGAAACCCCCCGTTTACGCTCTTTACGTTTTGCAAGGCTTTTAAGAGGACTTTATCTCCCATTAGGGTGTCAGGAGTATAAACGTGAATCAAAGACGAACAACGGTACGAGCAGAGTTGCTCGCACGGTTTGCTTGTACTTGGGCACAAAAAGAAGCTCAATTTCTCCCCTGCCCCAATTTGTCTCACAAGTTGGTGTCATTTGTTTTCGTAGGATGTGTGGGAGTTGTTAAAGATTTTAGGGTTTAGGGTTAGGGTTTAGTGTTTAGGGGAGCACGATTCTGTCCTTGTATATTCATCTTAAAGACGATCCAACCCTAGTTAGTAATCGAAGAAAACACACCATTGGAGGATGCATCCTAGTCTCCATTGCCACAATCTCCAACAACTCGAAGATTCAACCTCGAAGGGAGGGCCAAGGAGGAAGACAAGGAGGAAAACCACGGTTCACACCACGCAAGTCCTCAGGGCCGACACCTCCATTGTTGTTGTGATGCCGCTGCACTACTGCCATCGTCAGCGCCATGCTGCTGACTCCATCCCAACTCCCTTCCTTGTCGTTTTCTGTGTGATGGGTTGAAATAACTCCTCCCATTTGTAATGCAAGTTTCATTTGATATCTTTGGTCTCAGGTTATGGTGATCTAGTATGAAAAGTTTGATTGTGTTTATTTTATTATATGTGTATCTTCGTGTTTCCCAATGTTTCACAAGTTGTACGTATTTTCCTTAACATCATCAAATGATATGTATCATCAAATATATGATTCGGTTGTGAAACTATATATTGTATGATGATTGTTCTAATGGTCCACTAGTATATGACTCAAGTATGGTTATGTTTCACAAGTCATGGCCATGGTGATACCAATATGATGTACTCCCTCCGGTCCGGAAAGACTGTCGTAGGTTGTACGTACACTTTGTACGTGATAGGTAGTTTTTCGGTCACCTTTTCCGGATCGGAGGTAGTATTAATTTTGATGGAGGAGTTCATCAAGTCGGACAGACCCACTATCAAGTGCAACGAGATATTGCCATTTGTTCGTCTAGAGTACACGGTATATGCCTTGTATGCCAACATATCTTCGCGGGACTAGCCATAGGGATAGTAGTCGATGTGAGTGTTTATGAGGAACATGGCAGTGGAAATCTAGGAACGAGACTGACACAAGTGTTTACCCAGGTTCGGCCCCTCAGTGCGGAGGTAAAGACCTACTCTTGCACGTCTATTTATTGTATTTCTGGAAATGTGAAATTATTAGCCACTATCTCACAGACAATGGGAAACCAATCCTTAATGGGCCGACTAATAACATTGATATTTATTACCCGTAACGCTAGTCTTCAGTTCATTCGGGCCAAGGATCCTAGGCTAGTCCAAGATGGCCTCCTACGCTTGTCATGGGCTTTCTAGGTTTGTTGCACTTTACCTTTTACTTTGTCCTTGTATCATCCTACTAGGCCTATCTATTAATAATCCTGTTGTCGGTGTCCTTAGACCCTAGGTCCTCAAATGACCCAAGTTGTGTATCGACTTAGTTAGGGTTTATCAGACGCTATCCATAACAAGATAGTTACGAAGGTATTTTTCTGGTTAGTCGTGAAGTAAGATGCGCGGTGTGGTTGACCAAGATGGAATACCCACCCCCCAATCAGAGAGATTTCTCCTTTCCCTCTCGAGTGATCAGTTTCGGAAATCATGTCCACACGACAAGAGTTAAGAGTTAACTCGGTGTAAGTGAATTTGTATAACAAGATCAAGAATAGAGGTCAAGCTATCACAAGGATGACAACCACTCACCTTGACCTTGACACGATATATTGCGAGGAAAAGGGAATATACACATTGCATATTTTACAAGTTTGTCAGGATTGACTTTACATCACTTGGGAGTTAATTGGCAAATTATGCTAGGAGCCGCTACCAACTATCAACTTAAGAGTGGAGTGTTCACTGGTAAGTTAAGTCATGTCCTCTATACAGTGACACACTTAAGAGGACAACACCATTCTAATGTGATCCGACTGAAACAGGCCAGTTGGGTTGGACCGTAGTGGAATTGAGACCAGGAAACCTACATGAACTGGATTCATGTCGTACTAGGATTAGGATCCGATGGGCCGCAAGTGTTGTGCACCCACTCAGATGCCTATGTAAGGTGGAGACACCAATGACCGAAAGGGTACACAATTCCAAGTGGTAGAAACCCACATCTGCGGGTTTTGCGAACATATTGAGCAATCCACCGCCCGATGTCCCATCCTGAACATGAATACCATAGAGGCGTTGCACATGTGATGCTTGACAAAGAGTTCGTGCGATCTGCAAGCTGTTCGAGGGATCATACGAGTTGGACTGCACTACTCCGATGCGCTACATCAAGTTCCCCACCTACACATGTAGTGGGAAGCATGTGACATAATCCCTAAGCATAGATCCTGGTGATGCGTCACAGGAAAATTTTGTTTTATGCAAGAGTTGCACTTGGCATATTCCAGCAGTTTGATTCACCAATTTGGTTTAAGATTTCCATTGTATGGACTTCCCACAAAGTAGATATATGGTTTGTGCGAATAGATAGACCTCGTGTGACATGCCTTGGTATCTTGAGAGGAGATCATCAAAGGAGTAGTGGTTATCCATGGAGCCTAGTTCATTTAATCTAGTCTTTAATTATGACTTCGATATCTTCTCCGACAACGAAAATGTGTTGTGCCATGAATGCATAATTTATTTATCTTTGCTATGGGATATTGAAAGGTGATGCTAGTTGGAAGGCCGCCTTGCGTAATGGTAGAAGGACAGGACCATGCGCCAAATTAGTACTAGTGACGCCTAAACCTAGATGCCACCATCGCTCATAATTCTTGTTAAGCCCTTTTAGTTTCCTTTTATATTTTGTTAATAGTTTATATTTTTGTTGTCTTAGCAACTTCTAAAGTAAGTTATTTCCAAATCACGGCCTGGGTGTGCTGGTACCTTCATACGCGCAATCGTAGTTCGGGGGGGGGGGGGGGGAGGGTTGGTAAATGCCTTCCTTTGCTCGGGTGGTTCCATAATCTCGGGGTAACATTTCCCTTGAAAGGTACTACCATGATACATGTGCTTGCGCTCATCATGAGGCGCTCTAGAATGACTATAGAGGATGGAGACATGTTGTGTCGGTTGAAGGTGTCTTGTTGCTCGCCTTCATCAGGGAGCTCCACTAAGGTAAATTTACAATGTATTATATTAACGAGGACGAAAGGGAAGGGGACTAAGGTTTCCTAGAATTGAAAGCCCGTCTAGAGGCGAGCTGAAGCTTTCTACATGTTACGATCTCAAGGCATTGCGAGAGCAATCGTTGCCAAGGCGGAGGTGCAGGAGGTTGGTTAACGGTTGATAGGACATAAGAGTGGGTGGAGCTGGAGAACAAGGCGTGATCGTGCCATGCTAGGGATGGGATCGATGAACTCGTGATAGTTGAAGAGAGGAAATGCACGATTGTGAAGGACAACGGGATGTTAGCGACATAGGGCCTACCTAGATACTTCAAGGGGTAGTTTGAATTGATAGTTCAGAAGTGTAATATAGTTCTTGTGTGAAGGGATGCTTGTCAAATGTTTATCTTACGCGGTTTGCATATTAAAATTTGCCAAAAATTCCCTCCAAATGGATGTGGGTAAAAGTTTAAGAAGGTGAAACTGAAGGAGTAAAGAATAATGATCACCCGAAATAGGTGAATCACAATTAACAACTCTTATTTTCGGTGAATAGTAGTGCTTCTTTCAGTTTTTCAAACAAATCAAATCTTGATGACAATATCTCTTGTTTAAACTTATTGGAAGAAGGGGTATAATAGTTAATTTTAATGGCCCCGAAGAGTGAGAAGATAGTAGAAGTAAAATGTAAGTCCATGCAGTTAGAGTCAGATTAAATGAGATACATGTAGAACCTATGTGACACTAATTTTACCGATACAAAACAATACTGCTACATACTGTCCATAACAGTTTAAAAATGAACGAGTTACTATCTTGACACATATTCATGCAATGATTTGTTTGCAATATATATACTGTACAGATTTGGTGCTTTGGGAGTAAAATGAACTACGAACCATGCCCAGTGGGCCAGGGGGACAGGTAGTGTCTCTTTGCCTGGTGAACTTTAATGTTCTTTGTCTACACCGGAAAAGGAGCAACGAGTGGAGAGAGGCAGAGATACCGTCTTCATGCAAATCTATATCTACGAATATTTTTTGTGGAAAAAACAAAACATGAATATACACAGTGGCTCTTGAGCCTCCTCAAAGAGCTCTTAACTTTTATTGAACTTGCTGTCATGTGCGCTACGTATTAGACTAGTCTAGTAGTTTCAAACGTGTATTTACTTTTATGCTGGGTGTAAGAGGACTGACAAGTTGGGAATATACGTCTAAGTGCCTAATTAAGTAATATGTTTATGTTTGAACTTACAAGTTACGATCAGCTCCCCTTAAATTTGACTACTAAGGCCGATGGTACTTTATGCTTAGCATATACGTAGCTTGTTCATTGGACTTGTGCGGGTTTCCATTTAGGTTGTTAAGCTAGCAATTTTGCACCGCAAATACAACAAACTAGCGGCATAACAGGGTTTGTGCATGTATAGGTTGCACAGCTAGGAAAACTTAGGGCCCATATATACTACACTATGATCACGTAAATCAACGTAGGTGATGCCAATTGTTTGGTTAGCAGTCATTTGAATTTAGCTTAATACATGTGTGTTGCTACATGATGATAACTAGATTGTGTATGAAGGCATTGTTTAATTTGGTTTTCGATTTTGTGGATGTTTATGTCGAGGAGACATGCTTGTGTGACGTTTGACCATGTCACAACAAAACCAATTGTGTTTCTTTCTATTTCTTCTGTAGGTGTAGAAATCAGTAAAAAATAAGCACGCAATATTTGAACATAAAAACATTATGTTATGAGATAATTACAATATTGATTTGACTCCCAATATTTATGGACTTTCAAATAGAATGTCATTAATGTATATTTTTATACGTGTGGTGAATGCAATGAGCATCAAGCCTATGTATAGTAATAATTAAAATTTGATCATTTCTTAGCACATAAAAATACATAAATGAAAGTGTGTATTCTAGATCCACCAAAAGAAAATGCAAAAAAAATTTGAGATACATATGTTGACACGTTAACTCATTGAGTAGTTATAAATAAATATCCTTATTTTACACAATTTGAGTAGCTTTGATTTTCTCTGCATCGACTCAGTTGACACGTTCATAGGTTTCAAAGAAAAACCAACACGTGCTTACTTGTTTTGTCTTATACCGTGACATTAAAAGTTCAAGAAAAAAACATCAACAGAAAACTAAAACTAACATTAATTAGATGCATAAGGCGTCCTTGCTTTGTATTCGTGGGCTCAGAAGGTAAACAATATTTTCAAACGAAAAGAGGACAATAATAGGAAAGTAAACTGGCCTTAATTAGTATGCATGTACTCCCTCCGTTCCATTTTAATCAACTCACATATATCTACATATGGATGCATCTAGACACGTTTTAGTGTTAGGTACATCCATATCTAGATATATGTGAGTCAATTAAAATGGAACGGAGGGAGTAGCTAGCTTTCTCCTTTGTAGGTGTGAAATTGTGAAATCATATCAATTCGAAGGCATGTACATTTTGTTTTGGAAATCTGAATCTGTTTCTTGAATTGCCTTAGACGTAGAAGAATGTCTGATTTGGAGAAGGTCCAGGGAGGAGATACTAAAAATCTAGACATGTCCAACACTTGGCTAAATACAATGATAATCGTCCAAAGTCTAGTTTGACGACCATAACCTGGAACTAATAAGCCCACAAGGAGAAATTGTGACTCCACCCATTAGGTGTGGGTTCCTAGATTCTCACATCTATGTCGATACGACTGAGTACATCTCCTATGTGGTGGTGAACATGCTTGTGCTCTCTGAGGTAACGTTATTCATGAACGCGGCGATTCCACAACTAGCAGGACGCCCCAGGGACACCCATCTTGCATGCAATGCATGGTGGAGAAAGAAAAAACATTTACAACCCCAAGTTTGACCAATTTAGCAATTCGCCCATGATGTTCAAGACAACGTTGACGAGAAAAAATTGCATGATATTGTTCTTTAGTACATAAAAAAATTACAGAATTTTTGTACTCCCATGAGTCAAAATTTATTTACACTACTATATATCAATACAGAATTATGGGAGAGAGTGAGGAATGTCTGGTATGTTGAGAGTATTTAGTTAATCGAGTGGTCTATTTTTGCATAAGGTAAAGGACTACATGTATGATCGGATAATTGAGTCCGAAAAACATAGAGTATGTAGTTGCCAATGCTGCTAACCTGCCTCCAAACCAAGAAGCGGTATCAGTGCTCGGTTTTTTGATATCTGATCATGTGTATGCTATGTGATATACTGATATGTAGTATATATGATGCTTGATTATATGATTTTTTTTCAATTTTTTCATGACCTAAGAAGAACGCTAAATGTATCTTAGCCTTGCTATAGCTTTTCATACTATACATTCTAGCCGAGCCGGCGCTAAATGACATAGCCCACTATTTAAAATTTTGGTGTGCGTGTTTATAGGCCAGCTTGGGAAATCATTGTGGCATTGTCATGTATCAAGCGCTCGGCTAGATCTAAGCAGATATAATTAGGCACTGAAGTGGAAGTTTGAGGAGCTCAGCGTGCAATTTGATTCTCTCAAGCACAAGGGTTTTGTGCTACAGCAAAATATCCTTTGCCCTAATCCGAGGGCACGCTACAGTAGAAATAGGAAATGATTGCCGCATAGGATGATACACACGGATCACGCACCACGACATCCCTAGAGAGAGACCCTGATCCTGGTCGGGCCCTCGGAATTCTAACGTGTGTTTGCACAGCGCCGGACGTGTTTTACTGTTCCCCTCCGATCTAGCTCATCCCTTTCCCGTGCTGCCTCTCTAGACTCTAGTCCCTCTCTGTGAAAGTGATCACAATTCACACAGGGCCTAGACCCCTCTCTCTTGGTTCCTTTATAAAAGGGACCTGCCTCCCCCTCCTGTCCATGATCTCTCTCGGCCGGCTCCTGTGCAAATTGCCTTCCCAAGCTACACATCACAGTGCTCTTCCCCTCTCCGTCTCATCTGATCTCCGGCCATTTATCTGCTCTACTGCTACCTTGTAGCCTAGCTGGTTGATTAGATCTCTAGCTTCCTCTAGATCTCATGTCTACCATCTACATGAGCCAGCTCTCTACTGCTTTCCCTCTGATGGAGGAAGATCATCACCAGGATCACCATCAGGGACACTTCCAAGCCTTCACCCTGCCTAGGGATCCCCCGATCTTGTTCCCTTTTGTGATCAACAACAGCAGCCCTAGTGACAACAACAGTAGCCTCAGCTATGGAGGATCAGACCATCAGTTGAGGCAGCACACAGCTATGCTGGAGCCCCAACATGTAAGTACCTGAGTGGATCAATGAATTTCTCTACTGTATTTGATTTGCTTGCACACTCTATTTAGTGGCTTAATTAACATGATCTTTGATTGTTATGTCATCAGATGATTGGTGGATCATCGAGTATGTTTTCAACGCCGTACCCGACTGTCGAGAGCATCCGCGACGACATGATCGAACGATCCTCCTCGTTCGATCCATACGATATGGAGAAGCTGCAGGCCGTGGCCAGCTGCGGATCGCTCAAGGCCGGCAAGTGGACGACGGCGCCTTCCCCTGCAGCCAAGATGAGGATCACGAGGAAGACGAGCGATCCCGGTGTGAAGAAGCCGAGGAGGAGGGCGCATGCATACGAGGATCACGGGCACATGAGCGGCATGAACCAGGCTCTGGGTATTATTAGGACATGCTCCGACTGCAACACCACCAAGACCCCCTTGTGGAGGAGTGGTCCTTGTGGCCCCAAGGTACGATTTGTTTGTTAATTCTGTGGTCACTTGTAGTAGAAGTTGGTTATTGGTGTAACGGTAACTAACTAGCTTGATGCGGTTTGCATGGTGCAGTCGCTTTGCAACGCGTGCGGCATCAGGCAGCGGAAGGCGCGGCGGGCAATGATGGCCTCCGCGGCGGCGCCGGGCACAGACGTCGGTGCCAAGGCGGCCGGGCTTGGTGACGCCACCGCGGTGACCACGCACCCCAAGGTGAAGAAGGAGAAGAGAGCAGCGGACGTCGACCGGTCCTTGCCGTTCAAGAAACGGTGCAAGGTTGTCCAGGATCACGCTGCCACGAACACTGCCGTCACCGGGGCCGCCGCTGGCGTGGAGGCTTCCGCTGAGCCGCCTGTCGCCTTCACCGCTGCTGCTGCGCCAGCTAGGGCCGATCTCGTCGACACCATCGGTGTCCACTGGAGTAAGAACCCAACTACGGCAGCTGCCAGCTGCTTCCGGCCGTCACCTGCGCCCTTCGCGGCGCAGGTGCAGGACGAGATCGCGGACGCCGCCATGCTGCTCATGACGCTGTCCTGCGAGCTTGTCCGGAGCTGATCGATCGATCCATCAATCGAGCATTCGAGAGGCAACACTGCGTTACCCCCACCCAGCCTTTTTGCCTCTAGTCCGTTAGACAGTCAGTACGTACCGTCCGTGCTGCCGCGTTTTTTGTCTTCTTGTTTCTGTTGCTAGTGTAACCTGCGCTACTGTTAAAGTCTTGTGATTCGTTTGTGTGTAAGATTAAGAGAGTGAGAAAGAGAGGTAGAAACAAGGAGAAGATAATGAAGATGAGAGAATTACTTATATGACACTAGTTGAAAACTTGATTCCTTATTTGGCCCTTTCTCTTCCCTATATGACACTTGGGCAAATATTTTTGCCTTATATGACACTGCCGTTTGTTCGGTTAGGATATTCCCTAAGTTTTTGTTTTCTGGGACCAAACTACCCCTCAGTGAGTGTTGTGCAACGCTCGAATTAATAAAAGAGTTGGCCCAATCCTCTCGTACGCGTCTCCACCAACCATGCGTGCGTTTGGGCAAGCAAGTGCACAGCTCACTCACCATGGCTAGTTCACGCCGATCGATGTCAGGGATGCAGACGCATGGTGCACAACTCGACCGGGTGTGCGCGCGGAGTGACAGGCCACGCCGGTCAACGGCTTCGTGATGGCGTCCGGCGCATCCGCATACCGTCTCCCAGCGTGCAGTGCAGTCGCAAAAAATAATCTATTAGGCATGCGATCGGTGTTCTTTGCTGCGGAACATGGTGTTTTGTGCAAAAGAAAAGAGTGGTCCAACGAGGCTAACTATAATGCACCGTTACTTGAATGGGCAAAAGAAATATGTCACAATACTGTTGCTTTTGTCTTGCACAAAAATTTGGCCACATAATGTACCAGGGGTAAAAGCGTACTTTTATGTCTACATTTAACACCGTTTGTATTGAAAATGAACTATAGTGTCATATAAGGCAAAGATATTTGCCCAAGTGTCATATAGGGAAGAGAAATTTTCCCAGGGCCAAATAAGGAATCAAGTTTTCAACTAGTGTCATATAAAGAATTCTCTCTACTTATAAGAAGGTGAGCTAGCTAGCTAGGATCTGGAAACACCGAGATCGAGTGTGAGTTCAGTTGGAGACTTGGAGTAGCTTTTTGTTTCTGCGGCTAATTAAGCCACGGGCTACTATATCACTAACTATATCAAAGCCCACCCCTTTAGCCTTCCCCTCGCGCTGCCCACGTGTCCCCGCGCACTGTAGATGTGCAAAATTCGCACTTCTACAGTGCGCGACCGCCTCCGCGCCATCGATCTTCGATCTGACGGCCCGCGTGGCATTCTTGCAAAAAAGCCCCTGCATTTTCCTTAAATTGTAATTAGGTCCTCATTTATATATAGAAGCCCTAACCCTAGAACCCAAATCATCTCCACTTCCCCCGTCTTCCCCCGACTCGCCCACCTCCGACCCGCCGCCGCCGCCGCCACCCAGCCTGCCAGCACGCCGGCACGTCCTCTGTCGGCGCTCCCCCTTCCCCCCGAGACGACCACCTCCAGCCCGCCCCCACCGCCGTCCCGACCCGCCGCCGCCGCACGAGTCGCGCGAGGGCGCGGAGCCCGTCGAGGACACCATCAGCTCCCCGACACGGGCGCCTCCGCCTCGACGCGGCCGTCGCCGCCCATCCCGCCCTCGCGTTGCCGCCCAGCCGCCCTCCCGTCTCTGCTCAAGCTGGCATCGACCGCGAGCCTGTCGAACACACCGGCTCCCCACCCGGCTCCTCCCGACGCTGGCTCCCTCCTCTTCGCCCCGCCTCCTCTGCCTCCAGCCGGCAAGGCGGCGAGCACCTCCGCCAGCCCTGCTGCGCTCCGCCTCCACGCCCAGCTCCCCGGCCGCGCGTCCACCGGGCGAGCAGCGGGGGCCCAGGGAGGTCGCCACCGCATCGCGCCTCCATCTATGTAGGTTGCTTACTCTTATTTGTAGTACACATCTCAAAAGCAATTATAACATAACATAGTTGTCAATCTAAAAAATAAGTTAAATTTTAGGCAAGAAAACTAGCTAGACATTATGTGTATTGAGTTAATTGTATTGAATCTCAAACATATCAAGATGTATCAAACATTCGTGTATATTTTCCCTAAGCAACAGAATCATGTTTTCCTTTGTTTATTTTTAGCAATATGTTTTATCTGCATCGTGCAGTCCTGATATTTAGATCTCATATACGATAAGGTATTATTAGCTATGATATATGAGTGCCCTTTTAGTTGTTTTCAGATGTATTTCTTTAAAAAAAATTGTGAATGGTTAAAATTGCAAATAGTTGTATACTAAATTGTTTTCATCAATTTATAAGATTTAGAGTACATATGAGTTCACGAGACGTAGTCTGCAATAGGAGCTCCCAACAAAATCTGTCAACACCCTTACAGAAATCAGATTTATACTATTTATCTCAAATTTGTAAATGATTTTACCTTCCTCCAATTGCAGGATAGCCACATTATTCTTGAACTTCCCCATCTCTTTTTCTTCACACGATGCACGTATTCTCCCTGCCAATCTAAGCCAACACGGTTAAGTCCTTCAATCCTCAAACCACATGTTATTATATCCATTGTTTGCCTTGATGCGTCATGCTCGAGCTGTACAGGTGTTTCCAAGGTATGCTGTGGCTTGGAAGTGCAGAGGCATCAAATGGTCCGTGGTGTCCGCAATGAGAGGCTGCCAAGGGCCAGCAGGTTATCCATATTTCTTTTTCAATAATCTTTTGTCTTTTCGACATGCAATATTCAGCTAGAAAAATATACCATACTTTATATGATTTAAAATAGACAAGTGTTCATCTTTTTTTTTGTGAGGTGTTGTGGCGAAAAATGTTGCTTGGATGGCTTTTCTGCATTACAGGTCCACTAAAGCAAAAGCTTCTGCATGTTTAGAAGTAATACGCTTTTTATGCGTGGTTTGATGTTTTGAACAACTTTTTTTTCCTACACAAAATACCTAGCACGTGCAGGTGCAGGCAATGCTTTGGTTTGGTTTAGAATGTTCCTGACAAGTTTCCTTAAAACTAGAATGTGCATTGCACGGGTTAAATACATAGAGTATCTATGAGAGAATACCATGTGTATATCCCAAATTCCATTTAGGTATGAGGCGACGATCAGATTATCCTCTCCTTTTATTACGAAAAATAGGGAGAATCAGGAGAAGGTTTGCACATATTAGATTCTAGCATGTGCATGTGATTGGTTGTGTCCTTCCTCACGTGTCTCTGCAACCAATTGAGCAGCACTATGCTACAAGGCAAAATTGTAATTATTCCTATAGATTTATCTCGCTCTTACACTACTCTCTTTTGTTTTTAATAAAATTCCTGATCCTGTGTCTTTGTTTGTCCAGATTTTTTTAATTGTACAAGTATATTACGTAGAATATATTTCCTCTCTCTCGGTTATGTGACTCGCCTATGCAAGTTACTATTACTAAATAGAGGGTACGTTTATGGGAAACTATATTTGTGCTAGGTTGTTTGATACTACATCAAATAATAAATCTCAGATTTAAGTCCATATTTTTAATTTTGTACAGATCCATTCTTCGTATGGTATCATTTTGGAAATCAATTTATAGCAAATGATGTATTAGATATTTTTTCTTCAGTGGCTTAATGTTTTTAGCAAACATGTTTCTCCTTTAAAAGTTATTTGTGGTCTCCATGTTACAAGATAGCACAGTGATTACTATTTCAGTTCTCTAATTACATAAATTTATATTAGTGGTTGCTCTTTTCCTATGTTTGCACTTGACTGAGTCACTCATACCATTCGTTTAACTTATCACGAATGAGAGTGCAGTCTCCAGGTGAGAACGATGCATGGTATTGTTATAATTTCCAGGATCTAGCATAGGGATGCAATACTGATTTGATGTTGTTGCGAATACATTAAGATTATTTGCGCTATTTTCTAGCTTCCTGCTTTTTTCTTAGATAGGTAATCAAGGGTTTTCAGTCCAGTGTATGAAAGCTAATTTTTTCAAAGTTCATGGACAGTACAAATTTACGGCCTTTTAGATGCTCTTTCACGAAATTAACTGTATTCTGGGTTGAATTTGTCACAGATGAAAGTGCAGTCTGCAAGTGTAAAAGGTAAAATTTTGGTATCACTAATACCTTATCCTGTTAATATAGGTGAAACAATTATCATTGCTTCAGGGCAGGGGTGTTTGAGCACCTGCTTACTTTCAGGTCCGTAACCTACGACCTTCTGCAATGTCATGCTCTGTTCAGCTCAAAAAAAGCGGTCGTTTTTTTACTCTAAAAATTATCACTGCACAGACAATGCCTCAACTTTTATCTTAACTATAATCTTCTGGATATATTAACAACCTTTTGACTAAAACATGGATTGCCTTCAAAATACAGGAATCATGCCTACTTACTGTAAGACAAGAGAACATTGATTTCTCTCTAATTATTTTTCAACAAAATAACACCACTTCTGCTTCTTTGAGACACAAGCTATGTATGTTTGCAGGTTTGCAGATTGTCTTTCAGTTTTTCCATGAAATATGTGAATTACAAACTTTCATATATGATCATGGTTGCTCATAAAATCATTTTGTTCTAATTTTTGCTGACAGGACCTGAACCAGCCAATTACAGACAAAAAAGAAGACCCACTAGAACTACTACTAGATCAGCTAAGAAAAGGTAATCGTTATACATCTTTATCATATAGAAGAATATGGTCGAGACTCATATACTTTTCATTCCCATCGTTGTTCACAATGCACTACCTCACAAAGAAAAGCAAGTGAAAGAGTTGTTTCACATTAATTGAAGATTTTTTTCTTCCACCGCCACCAAATACGTCGATGGAGCAACATTAGAAGAACATCACAGATGTAGACAGTAGGCTGTAGTACTCCTACCACTTGATGTTGTCCTTTTAGTATTTGGCTCTTCTTTCATAATAAGGAAGGGATGTTGTCCTTTTACTATTTGGTTCTTCTTTTATAATAAGGAAGTGATCTGTAGCAGTTTTACCATCCAGTGCTATGTTTTATCTTTTATTTTCCTGTAATGTGCCACTATGTATGAGCTACTTCTATATGTATCCTTTTTCAATAATGCAACCATCTTTATCTATGTAATCCTATGTATAAATTACATCCCCGTGTGTATTACTACCCAAGCATAGAAACACTCTATAATAAGGAAACCAATTACAAGAAAAAATTACATTGCTGCATCTAATACCACTACACAAAGCAATGCAACGGGCGCGGCGTGTCGCCGCGTGAAATTTCCTAGTAGCATGTATGTTTGTTCTTTGTTCTGCTCGGACCATTTGCACTGTGGCTCGTAATAATACGGCCAGAGAGACTGGACCACGAAATGTTGCTGTTTATCGGGACTCGTTCTTCACTTTTGCTTCTGATGATTGTATGTCAGTAATGATCTGCTTTATTTTTGGTCAGTATATAGTGTCCCTTCTAACTTTTTCCCACTGATTTTGAGGCAAACATTCTCTTTATCATATGTGATCTCAGAAGCTTAACTAATTTGATCCAGTGCTCTGATTGTGGATTATGCATGGTACTAGCTTTTTCCATGAAAGAGAGCAGAAACTTGGATTAGTGTATCTTTATTTGGTCTTCACTTCACTCCCAAAGTTAAATATTTCAAATCTTAGTTGCGGTAATAGTAACACTTGCAAATATATGTGCGGTGCTAGTATATTACCTTCTCAACCCGAAAGTGCTTTTAGATCCCGAGCTCGGAGCTTGTTCTTAAAATTCGAAACCTTCATTTTTTTAAAAAACTCAAAGTTCCGGAAAAAATAGACAAGTACCTATACATGTCTATTACGTGAGTACCGAATTTCTTCAACATCTCCTCAGCTGTGATATACATGAAAAAGAAATGTGGATAGCGAAATCGAGTTTTTTTTAAAAAACTTTTTTAGAGCCACAATCTTATCTTTTTGCTTATCCCAAACTACAATGTATTACTCCATCCGTTCCAAATTATAAGACTTTTTAGCATTTTCTTGATTCATACATATTTAAACTTTTAGTGTGTTGATTCACTTATTTCAGTATGTACACATACAAATCAAGAAAAAGCTAAAAATTCTTATATTAGGAACGAGGAGGGAATAGTTAATAACAAATTTGCGTATGTAGATAATATCTGTATGTATCCACAGAAAAATTAACATCTTTTTAACTTTTAAACATCACCTTTATTTTTATTTTAAAAATAGGCGCTTGTAGCCCGGGAGCCAAAACGATGCCCACTTCTCAAGCCAAGTTTTATCACTATGTAGAAACATCGTTATAATATTTTACTTTGAAATTCTATCGCTCGATCGTCTGGTATGGAGTCAATGGTATCTTCGAACTTTCCTTTGTAGGTAACTAGGAATGTTTCCAAAGCCAATTAATGCCCTTTTAGACATCTATTGTCTACCCTTCTTCATCAGTTTAAACTTTTGGGTGCACTGACTGGTGCATCAATTAAATATGGTATCAGATTCAATTGGTCTCAAGTTCAAGACCCGACAAACACATTATCAAATAAAATAGTTGTGGAATTTCATCGATCCCACGTCTAAGACCTGTCTAACCTTAACATGAGGGAGAGTGTTGACATCTCTTGCATGTCCTTCTCCATTAGTTTATAAGTTTAGGTGAACTGGTCGGCGCATCAATTCAGTAGCCCTGCACACTGATCGTGACATGCGTTTTCTGAATGGAAATTTGGCACAGAACTTATGCAAAAAAAATGCAAATATACCCAAGCAATTAGTGTTGGATCTACATGAGGAGATATGTGCCATCTACACATGTTGTCATAAATTTGTAAAAAAAAATTGAACATAATTTGTAAAATTAGGCTGCCCTTGTATGTAGAGTACGGGAGGGTTACCTCCTCCATTACCTAATAAAAAATGTAACCTATTGTATCATTCCGGAGTGAACCGCATGTGCACTATATATCAATCACAAACCCATGCGCACGACAATATCGAACCCTTTGGAACAAATATTTTCGTGAGAAAGAGTACGAGATCCATTTCGTTGAAGGTTTCTCAAAGGAACATGGGATCTTAATCCTTAGGGACTTTTTTATATGGAGACCCTTTGGTTTAATGGAGTGATCTTACGGAAGTTCTATGGAACCTTCAAATATGTAGGGTTCAAGATGTAATGGCATTACATTTATGTGTGCTTTTCAATTCCTATACTTGCGTTCAACAGAGGTCCTACAAGGTTGCATTCCTAAGAACCAAAGTCTATCCTTCCTATTTGGAACAAGGATTGCACCAAGATATTTTTCCTTATTTCATCTTTTATTTCATTGTGGACCTGTTGTGGCCGTGTGCATCTTGATTATGCAGAGTCCGGTGTATTGCTTGAACTTTTGAGTAATAAATTTTCCTTTATCTGTAAAAACAAGAGATTTTTCATTTTTGCAGGAAGCCAAACATGAACGAGCCCAAACAATTAATCTCACATATTTGCATAGCAAGGATCACAAAGACCAAATGAGGCGGTAGGCATAGTACATGATAGTCTATGTCCAAGAGGTTTATTATGGCTTGATTCAGCTATTTTGATAAGATACATATTCCTACGTTTTGTGGTGAATTTACGTTTTATTCGTTTAAATAATTTGATTGCTTGTGCTCGTAGACGTACAATACTTTTTGCAGGAAAAGCCTTTACAATTATTGAATCCAAAAACCTTGCCTTTGTGAACTTGACCCTAGATGGTGGGGTTGTCTACTTCCCCCACTAAGTGAGCTAGTTACTTCCCTCACAATTGTTACAATGTGAACTATTCATTGTTGTGCAGTGAACTATTGGTTTCATTGATTTGTGTGTGTGTGTGTGCGCGCGCGCGCGCGTCCGTGCGTGCGTGCGTTGACGTACAACTAGACTGCTACCTAAATGAGTAGGCTTGCAAACATTCTAGATGCTCACATAGTGTATGCCGAGTCCTATTTGCCAAGTGTTACACTCGACAAAGTATATTTTGGGATTAGCCGAATATTTCAGCATGTATACGAGAAGGCTTCTATGTAGTGAACTAAATCCAACATCGTGCGTGGTCAAGCATGTTACGACACGCGTTAACCATGGCCACTTCAATCCCAAATTTTAAACTAGAAATCACAAAATGAAATATAAGTGGGACTTTGGTGGGATCCCACTTGACACCTTAGCTAGATGAATGTACAATGGCTGCACTTGACAAAAAGGCATACACGCATCGATAAGATTGAAACCGCAGCGGTACTCCCGTAGTCTGAATTCTGGAAAGAGGAAAGAAAATAGTCAAGCAATTTCCTTGTCACTTTGCACAGGCCACGATTGCAAAGCATGCAGGCGCGAAAGAGAGTAGTTAAACATGCAATAGACTGTCAGTGGATCAGTAAGACAGTACCAGGGCAATGTCACGGGCAGGATCACCGCCCCTCACGCTAGATAGCACTGTGCTAGCGGCCAAAATTGACGCAAATCATGCATTTCGGTAGACTCCGTCAGGAACCTGTGCTGATGACGCTAGGTTGCACTATATGTATGATGCTTTATTAGCTCTGGAGCATATGCATGGGTATAAATTTAAGCATAGTTTGTTACACTTGTTCGGACATATATCCCTCAGGGTACACCTAGAAGACGGCAATATATTTTAGCGCTCACCATATCCCTGTAACTAAGCCGTTGCCTATGCGTTTTCTTATACCTCAGTATAGTCAGCAAGTCTCAAACATTTCTGTGCATTCTTATTGCAAGCCTTTTTGCTGCTCCTGCTTCGCTGGGTGCTGGCTAAGAATTACAACACCTATAACTTTTAGTGAGGTACCTTCTCCTATATGTCCGATCAAACTTTATAAAGTTCGACTTCAGGTAAAAGTTATATGCAATGTATTGAGAAACAAAGTGAATTCAGACAAATGAAAGTCGAGATTGTAGAATCCTGGAAATATCTGGCGAAATGCTGAACACATTCGCCTGACAAGACAAATTCGAGGGCTAGCTAGCAACACAAGCAACTCACACATCTCTGCTGAAACCTAGAAGCCTCTCAAGAGGCTAGCTCTAGCTGAAACTTTTAGTGATCCCCAAAAGGCGAGCGACAAATTGTTGCGCTGGATTCCGTGGCACTCATTTGATACGTCCAGACCAGACATGATCGATTGATCGTGATCTCCCTTGCCCGGCCGGCTAGCCACCCCCTGCATTCCTTGAACGGCTTGTGCTGTTGCTTTCCTGTCCGGATTAATTCATTCTTCCCGGCCGTATAGCTCCAGTTTTCGCCGGGGTTTTTATATGGAGTCGGTTGCGTTTGGTTCCTCGGCCACTGGCCGGCGACCTGGAGGCTGCGACGCCGCGTGTTGGAACCAGTCGTCTGGTACCGTGGTACGTCGTCGCCTCGATCTAACCGTCGCCGTAGCGGGAAATCCTCGACGGGGATGGTTCATGGTTCTGGTCCGGACAAATGAAGTTACAAATTCAGTTGTGCCCGAGAGATATTCCTGTGACCAATGGCTTTGCTGATTAGATGGCCCTGTGCTATGAACTGACGGTGCTGCTGCTGCGTGCTAAGATAAACATCTTATCGTCATCTTGATTAGCAGCGACGCCTTATCCGCTCATCCGGATTCGTAGTTGTACCCACGTGCCTGAGTGATAACGGATGCCTGGACAGTTGATAGACCCATAGATGTGTTGCGTTTCTTGTGTTTTGATGTTAAGGAATCGCTAAACCACCACTTTTGTGAGCTTGTTTTAATCTTGTTTTTGCAAGGTCAGTTTTTTTTCCACCTGGTGATCTACACCTGCTGGATATTTGCGTTTGCCCAGCTGGTAACTCTACTCCACTATGAAGAGGGGAAAGGGAGGGGGTTGCTGAAATATCTTGTTTTTTTAGATAAAGAGATTTTATTATTAAAGGTTTTAAGCATTATATCCGGCCTCTGCATATCTAGGATGCACACAGCCACAGTTCACGAGTTCACGAGTACCCAATTCAGAAAATAAAAAGGCGAATTACATATCATAATGAGAAATTGTAAAGCCGCCTAAGATGATGGTAGGTCGATCTGGAGACTATTTGCCATCCATGCCGGGAGAATAACTCCCTGGCCGCAGCCTCCAAACGTAACGCCACCTCCAAAAACAAGTCTCAGTGCTCCACACGCTGCAGGGTCGACCATGCTCGTAGCGTTGCTGTACACCGATAGATAACCTGCATAATAGAAGCATTTTTATCGTTAAAAACCTTGTCATTTCTACATAGCACAACGACCAAATAACGGTAATCGCTCCCACCCTACTGAAGAGTTTAAACCTAGGATCCACCCCGTTTAACCAGTTGCCAAAAATGTTTGCAACGGTACGCGGGGATGTAAGGTAGAACCTATCTGGATGGCTGACCATATAGACCTGGCGAACTCGCACTCAAAGAATAAGTGTGTAATAGTCTCGTCATGTTGACAGAAGATGCACTTTTACTTCTGTGCCAATTACGTTTGGCAAGGTTATCTTTTGTAAGAATTACACCTCGACGGAGATACCACGCAAACACCTTAGTTTTTAGCGGGATCTTCATCTTCCAAATTTTGTTATTATCCTTAATATCGACTGGTATTCGGGTAAGATTAATGCTCTATACATAGAATCAACCGAGAATTTACCATTCTTCGTAAGATTCCATTGAAATTTATCTGAACCTTCCGACAGATGGATGGAATCCAATCGGATGAGCAAAACATTCCAGATGCTTGTCTTGTCCCAAGTAAACTCTCCTGAACGAAACATTTGGTAGGGAGGTACCTAACACCTTAGCGATCGTGTCGCTCTTGTTTCGTACAACATCATACAGAGCCGGATACTGTTCTCTGAGAGTGGATTGGCCTAGCCATTTATCCTCCCAGAAGCGAATTTCCGATCCATCCCTAATTAAGAAAGATCCTTGTGAGAAAAAGAACTTCTTCGTAGCCATAAGGCCCGCCCAGAAGTGCGAATCGCCAGGTTTCCAAAGAACCTGAGATACGGCTTGAGATCCCACATATTTTCTCCTAAGGAGGGTTTACCAAACTCCATCTTCAGAAAGAAGCTTGAAGAGCCATTTACCCAGCAAAGCTCTGTTCTTGACCTCAAGGTCATGAACGCCGAGCCCTCCTTGGTCTTTAGGACAGCAAACCACACTCCACTTAGTCAGGCGATATTTTTTCTTCTCACAATCCCCTTGCTAAAAGAATCTAGACCAGAAATAATCCAATCGTTTTAAGACTCCTTTGGGTAATTGGAAGAATGAAATCATATACAGTACCATGTTTGTTAGTACCGAATTTATGAGAACCAATCTTCCACCCAGTGATAAGAGTTTGCCTTTCCAGCTATTTAAACGTAATTGAAGTCTTTCCTCCACCTTTTTCCACTCCGCATTTGTAATTCTTCGATAATGAATCGGAATATCCAAATAGTTGATAGGAAATTGTCCTTACTCACAGCCGAAAAGCTCAGCATACAAGGCGGCGTTTTCTTGAGCCTCGCCAAAGCAAAACAGTTCGCTTTTATGGAAATTAATCTTAAGACCCGAAAGTTGCTCGAATGCTGACAAAATCAGCTTTAAGTTACGAGCTTTTTCGATGTCATGTTCCTTAAAAAAATTGTGTCGTCGGCGTATTGAAGAATCGATAAACCACCATCAACTAGATGTGGAATCACTCTTTCAATTTGGCCCTCAGTTTAGCGCGTTCGATCAAGATAGCCAACATATCAGCCACTATATTAAATAGTATTGGCGATAGCGGGTCACCTTGTCTAAGGCCTTTTTTCGTTTGGAAGAATTTACCAGTGTCATCATTGACTTTAACGGCTACACTTTCTCCCGAAACAAAGCTATCTATTACGCTCTCCACTCAGTAGAAAAACCTTTCATTCTGAGGGTCTGCTGAAGAAAAGAACAATTGACTTTATCAAAGCTTTCTCAAAATCAATTTTAAGAATTGCCCATTCAGCTTTTTCCTATGTAGTTGTGAACTGCTCCATGTAAGATTACCACCCCATCCAGGATGTTACGACATTGCATAAAAGCTGTCGAGACGGACGAACCACATGATCTGTCACACTGTTCAATCGAATCGTAGCAACTTTGGTAAATATTTTAAAACTAACGTTAAGGAGGCATATAGGTCTGTATTATTGAATCCTTTCTGCCTGATTAACCTTAGGTAATAAAATTATCTCACCAAAATTGAGACGAAACAACTCTAGTTGTCCAACATGAAGACACGTGAACAGTTGTAGCAAATCAGACTTGATAACATCCCAAAAGTTCTGGTAGAACTCAGCGGGAAGCCATCAGGTCAGGTGCTTTATTATGTTTCATTTGAAAAACCGCCTTTTTCACCTCCTCCTCTGAATATAGGTTAGTAAGTAGACTATTTTCCTCATCTGAAACCTGGGGTATATCATCTGTTCGAGACTCATCCAGTGTGAAGTTTCCTTGTGAAATATCTTGTTGGGTGATTTAAGGTTTTTTTGGTTCCAGAAACAACTTTTCACGTCTTATATTAGGCAGGCTATAGTGCTTAATTTTTGTGTTTGGGTCATGTCTCTACTTGTTACTTCCAGTAAAATTTGCATTTTTTCTTCATATAGTCTATATATCCTCACTTGCTACAAGTTCAGTTATTGAGTAGTGTGCCATATGTGAGAAGGCCGGCATGCCGTCATCCAAAAGCCAGTTTTAAAATACTAGTCGTCAACCCGTGCACCTGCACGGGCTAGCATCAGAAAACGGTAAATCGTACAAATAGGTGTGAGATTTTAAAATGAAAACAAAATTACTTATGTGTGATAAAATAATGGAAAATAAACCTTTATTTTTATTTATGAATATACAAACAACTCTTTGCAATGGACGCCACACTTTTACTACATATGATTTAGAGTTTTACTGTTTGGTATTTCTTAAGTTAAATGCTAACTTCAGATTCAATAAATAGTTGCACGTTGTCAGTAAGAAGAGTGTGGGAATTAGCTACCCGTAAGTAGGACTAATCAGTACATATTAACCAAACTTCAGAAAGTTCTACATAATAATATGTGAACTAACTAACTACTACTGTTGGCCAACATCTAATTAAGATCACATATTGTAACACATCCATAATATAAGCCTGTACTGATGAATGTGATTTGCCTCTTTGGATTTAGAATATAATGCATTTTCCCAAAGTTAAATCTGAAAAATTGCAGGTAACCGGGATGGACATAACTAAAGTAAGCGCAAAGAGTTAACTAAATCAACTCACCTTGTAAAATCACTGAGATTTAAACCATTATGTGACCAATAGAACGTGAGAGAATTATTCGCTGGATGATAACAATTAATATCGGACCTTTTGGAGTATAGGAACCATGCAACATGAAAATAGCAAGTATTTTCATTAAGACGGAGAAGGATCTATGCCTCGTATATGCTGCCGACTATATACAATTCACCATGTTCCCCGTTTCGCCTATTTAAGTACCTGGCAAAGTATAGATTCACCATGAAACATGCAGAGAATAAATA
This sequence comes from Poa pratensis, assembly GCA_947311845.1. Taxonomy (NCBI): domain Eukaryota; kingdom Viridiplantae; phylum Streptophyta; class Magnoliopsida; order Poales; family Poaceae; genus Poa; species Poa pratensis. The sequence goes on along the minus strand of CAMZMU010000070.1, from coordinate 26,112,015 downwards.
ATAAGAGAGTATCCAAATTAAGAGTAAAAGTAATGCGAATTCAAATATAATCTGACATTTTCGGCTTAGTCTAACATTTTGTTGTCGATGAGAGTCGTTTCATACGAAAAAATAAGGACCTTGTCATCTTAAAAGAGTGTGGCGGATTAGGAACTCATAAATATGATCAAACTCTTGAATGATATACATCTACACAGGTTCATTTGTGAATTAACAGATTATTTTTATTGGGTAGCTGGTAGAAACGAACTTTTTCCATTTTGAAAATAAAAACATTCTACACATTCAAATATACAAACTTAAATGGTCAATAAGCTTTAGAAAATATACTTATTAAAGACATGCATAACACTTGTTAACATCAAATCGCCCAGGAACCAAAGGGCATTCCTTCAAAACATCTCTGAGCATAAAGTTATTCTGACAAATAGAACAGGAGAATCATATGTGTTCATAAGAGTGTGTACCAAATCTTTGGCCAAGAAAACCACAGGATAAAGGTAGCAAGTATTTTATAATGAGGATGCATATGCATTATGTACTGCTGACTATAGACAACGTGCTAATTCTGTATGAATGTCGAAACTGTACTACATTCTCTGTTGGATGTAAATGACAGCTCAGGTGTACTATTTCGTTATCATAGTGGTAAGTCTCCCTCCTTCCATGTCCTCATTTAAACATCTCCTCATAATTTTGTTCATGTCAAAGATAAATGCTTCTGCGCACTGTTATTTAATGAGTATAAACTAATCTCCTCATAATTTTGGTCATTTAAATATCTCCTCATAATTTTGGTCATGACAAAGCTAGTGTTACTTAATGAGCATAAAATAATCTATAAGATTTTCTTGCAATGATAAGAATATGCAGATAGCATATTGTAGAAAAAAAACTCCGCACAACAGAAGCTACTACTAATTAGAGAGTATAATATGTAATGTACCGTATCAGAAATTTGATAGCTGGAATCACCCGTCTCCCAACCCTCCCGTCCCCAACCCTAGCCACCGCCACCACCGACCCCCTCGCCGCGCCCTCTCCTCCTCTCGCCGCCCTCCGCTCCCGTGCGGCCGCGCCTGGGCCGCACCGGAGCGCCCAACGCCGGCGAGCACAGCCCTCCGCACTCCCTCCCCTTCCACTCGCCGCCGCCAAAGGTGTCCCCGGGCAAAGGCCCGTGCGGCGCGGCGGCGGGATCGGCGCGGCGGCAGCGGCGATCTGGAACGCGGCGGCGGCGCTCGTCCTTTTCCAAATCGGCGCGGTGACCCGGTCGCAGCGAGGCGCGCCCGCGGCGGCGGCGGCAACGTCGCTGCCGGGTCGGCTCCGGCGGCCCTTGGTTCCGGAGTAGCCTGCAGTCGTGGAGGGCTTCTCCAGGCAGATCCGCGGAAGACGGCGCGATGACCTCCTTTTCCGGCGGCTCGGCCATGGCTGTGGCCCATCTGAGATGTGGAGGTCGGCCGGTGTAAGCCGGGCTCGTCTGAGCCGCGACAGCGGCACCAGTGAGTGTCGTTACCTTGTTGAAGGTGTCGTCGCCGTGAATCACCCGTCTCCCAGAGTTCCGGGGGAAACCCTAGATCTGGTATCAGATCGGACGATGGCGACATCCTCGGTGTGGCACTCCCTCTTGGGGGCATCGTCCTGGAACACAGGATGTCTGGAGCGGTCTTTCGGTGGAGCAGAGTTTCATCTACGACGACAACGACGATGGGTCATGGCAGCGTGGTGCAGCGAGGACTCGACGACGATCGTTTCATGGTGGACTCATGCAGGGTGGGGGCGCGGTCTGGTGCCATGGTGGCATCGACAGCAGGCATGGCTGGAGCTTTCTCTTCGATCTACATAATGGAGTTGGGTTGGCGGAAGATGATGGAGTCGACTTCCGGAGACGTGTGCACAAGGCACTACCTCCGGAGTTGCCTAGGGAGCCCACGATAGCTGTGGCCGGGGCACAAGGCCCCGTTTTTACTCTTTCGTTTGTGCTAGTTGTGGTGTTTCACTGTTTTGGTTGGCTTCGACTTGTATGATCGTTTGTTGTAAGGCTTTTAGCCACGTATTGTTGAATAAAAGAAATAAAGCGGCCGTATGCATCATTTTGATGCAGAGGCTGGGGTGACCCTTTTCTAAAAAAAGAAATTTGGTAGCTGCCAAGTTGTTTTTCAAACTAAATAAGGTACCCACGGCATGCAAAGCATAACGTGCAGAGGACCACTATCTTTCATAACTAACTGAAGTACTACCTCTGAAATAACTGAGAACCAATTTGTTGCTAGTGCACATAGCTGAATTTAAAGGCGTATACTGAACATGTAAATTACCTAAGGACACGCGGCCTTATTCATACCATCGTGGATGGTTCAAATTCGTGTAATGCCATCGTGGATGGTTCAATTTTGTGCGCCCAATATGGTTGCGAATTTTATCAAACACCTGCAGTACTATTTAGCTATGGGCAGATGAGTCCGGTTGCATGGAGCTGCCAGTAAATTCACAGAGAGACAACAACATTGACAAAGAAGACAGATTGACGTTGCTTACATCAAGTTATGGACTGGCGGAAAGTGGAGGCAGCACGTAAGGTTTCCTGTCCAGCGGCGTTGGCGGAAAGTGTGGGCGAGATGCCGACGTCTACGCGCGAATTCCTCCTCAACTCTATGTCCAGCAAAAAATACCTGCTTGTTACCTGAGCGTTGCTAGCTGATCCATCAACAAAGCAAGCTTGATTTGCTTGGTATGTTTCACGTGTGTGTGCTGCAGGTTTCAATCTGCTACATGACGATCGATATGCAGCTAGCTTCGTACGCGTCTTGATCTGCTGCCTTCAGCCATCAGCAGAGCTCGATCGGTCGTATATATCTGCGAGAGCAGCGACCAAGCGGAGGAGGAGGCCACCGGCGTTGCAGGCCTCAATCTTTTCCTTGGAGCACAGTATCGCACCTTGATCAATCTTTATGCCGCACTACTTTCAGATCCAATCATCCGTGTACATGGACGTCCTCCAAGCAGTGACATGCTGATGATATCGCCAAGTTCGGCCGCTGATGCCGTGCGCGGAGGCGGATGAGCACGGAAATTAGACTGGAGTATATATATTAATTACGGCCTTGCACCGGCAAATCAATTCGAGGCAGGAGGCGAAGATTAGCAGCGATATGTTTTTTTTCAACATTCTTTTTTGGCAGCAAAATAAAGGAATTTGCTGGGAGTCGAACCCACAACCTTGACGCCATTACCGAAGGAAATCTAACTGGCCTCACGCGAGTAGAAGAGGTCGAGCCGAAGGTTATTCAACGGCGGTCAAATGATGATTAGTCCGATCGGATGGATGAAATCATCTAATCTCCAGGATTAACGTGGTGTCTCGTAGCGAGTCTCCAATTAGTAAATATAAGATAGTTTACATGTAAAAAAACCTATTTTGAGGGTTTTTGGTTAAATTTTCGTGTTCTGGACAAGGGCCAGGTAACCTAGTTGGAGGAGGGTTGTGTTCTCAAATTTGCCAATAGTCAAGGTACAAAAAATATAAATATTTTATTTTATATATTTGCATACTTGAGAAGTACATTACATGGGTGTATGAACTTGACCAATATTCAACAAACCATGCCACCACAGCGTGAAAATGGAGAAAGCATCCAAAGTTCCAGTGCAAAACAAATATTTTTGGACGAACCCGTAGGAAAACAAAAACTAGATTTTTTGTTCGAAACAAAAGTGATAATTCTCTCAGAAACTTAAATGGGATAGTATTTTCTTTTATTATTAGAAAGGCTAGCCTTAAAATGGCATTTTATCTATCAACCATAAGAATAGGGGGAAAATTGTAAAAAATAGATGTACCTATGAGATGGAATTTAATGAAAATACAAAATAAGCTCAATAAGTTCAAGCATATTCCAATATGCATATTTTTATAGCGAATATTAAATCACTTATGTTAAGTATTCCATACCAGAAAAACAATTACTAAGCTCTCATAAATTCTAGAAAATCACAACTTCGTCAAAAGATACTTAAAAATATTCCACAATCCAAAAAATTATAAATTACTTTACATATTGTTTGTGTTTCGATAACTATTTAATTGTAGTTGGCCCAGTATGTTTTTTACATTCATATGCTACACTAGTCATATTTGGTTTTGTACCTGCTTTTCTGCTCCTGGTGTGAAAATAATTGTAACACCCCGGCCCACCCCCGAGCTAGGCCTGTCACCCTGGCAGCTCTATAGGATCTCTAGACTGGCCCCACAGATCAACACTGGTTTTTCTGCGCACTTTGTGCTCACTCGTGCGCACCCGGGAAAGACTTCCCGATCGGTCACACATCCTCAAATAGCTCGGGTCAAGCACGCTTAACCTCGGAGTTCTTTTTAGATGAGCTTCTGGAAAAGAAGTTGCAACTTGTTGATATGAGTATCCTATCAATTCTATTAAGCCCTGAGCCAGGATCTCACAATAATAATGGTAGATGGTACTTTCCAATGAACCTGCTAGAGCCCAATGCCTCTTCCACCGCTTTGACTTGGCATTGTCTCGCCTCTAACACTACACTAATAACTATGCAGTGCAATGCACGTGTAACGTCAGGACATGCCAGATTGCCAATGTTCGACCGAGGAAAGTGTAAGGAAACAGACACGTGGGCATAAATAAGGCATTAACAATTATATAAAAATCCAATAAGCTAAATATACAATCATATGTTTCGCATATGTATTCTCCTATAAATTTTATTGATGGAACAATATAACAAAAAACAAAATAGTAAGACTGTAGAAAATGAAACGGAGAAATTTTATAGGTTGTAAGAAACTATATAGATCATCAAGACACATGTGGGAAAGCTCCTATTTCATAATAAAGCCGCCAAACTTGCTACATAACACGAACGTACATAAATCAGAAAAATAGAAAGGAGCTGTACCAAAAGGAGATGGAAAATATTTGCACTAGTAACAAAGGACTGGCCTCAAGGAAGAACAAACATGTTTAATCCCCAGAAAACATCCCTAATGGAATTAATAAAAATACTAAATGAGCTCAATAAGTTCAGGGAAATTAAAATATGCATTTTTGTATTGAATATTAAATCACTTAGGTTTGAAAAGCACTAACTAAGCTCTCATTAATTCTAGAAAATCACGACTTTCTCGAAAGATACTTATAAATATGCCACAAATCAACAAACTTAGAAATTTTGTTACACATTTTGTTTTTGTTTTGATAAATATTTGATTGAAGTTTGACCCACTATGCAGTCATTTTACATTCATATCCTATACTATTCATATTCGGTTTTATGCTACTGATTTGCTGGTCCTGGTGTGAAAATAACAATGGTAGAGGGTATTTTCCAATGACTCTACAAGAGGCTAAGGCCTCTTCCACTGCTCTTACTGTCTCGCCTCTAACATCATTTTTTCTCTACATAACACTAGGCCTGAAATTCGAGCCCTCGTTATATCTCGGTCAACTAACGAGCCAGCTCGTCATGACTCGTTTAACAAACGAGTCCAGAATTGGAACTCGGCTCAGCTCGCAAAACTCACGAGTTTGCTCGTTAACTCGTTTAGCTCGATAAAACTGTTAACATGCATTATACTAGCTTTTATATTTTTTTTTCTAATTATTTGGGCATGTATGATGCAATTATCACAAAAATCAATGACAATATGACACTATCGAGTAATATCTAGTCGTTAAACCATAATAATCTGGAAAAATTGTTCACAAAGATAATAATAGAGGTAACAAATTTTTTTAATAGCTCGTTTAACTCGAACTTGTTTACTGTATAAAATGAAAACTCGACTCAGCTCGTTTAGCAACGAGTCCGAGTCAAACCGAGTTGAGTTCCGAGCTACTCGTTTAACTCGCTAGTTTTGAGTTTTAATTCCGGCCCTACATAACACATAATTATATGAAGAAATGTTGAATCGTCTCCAGAACGATCAGTTACATAGATCATTAAATCTCATATTCGTCATACAATTTTATTCATTATAAATTATAGTGCATTAAGATATTGTATCTAAATACCTAACATGTACTATGGGCTGCTGTGACAAGATAATGCATTGAGAATGGTCTTACTAGCTCAACCTCTTGATGTTACTGTCGCACTAAATGATTTCAAAGTACTTCTCTATGCAAAATTCTAGTGCATATTAGTTTTCGTGCAAATCAAACTTTATAAATTCGACCAAGTATATTAAAATAAATACAAACATCTAATACAAAATTTAACAAATATTATTATGATCATCATGACATATATTTTCATTGTATGTATTTGATATTATAGACGTTGATACTTTTTTCTAAATACTTTTTCTAGAATAGTCTCATATAATGTATCTCTACTATCTAAAAAGGACAAGGCGTTCCGTTTCCTAGTAGGATGTGGTTTGTTTCAACCTTCGTCCGTCTTCTCCCACCTGTCTTCTACCACATAATGTAAATTCCTTTATTTCCATCAATGATCAATAATCACCATAATTTATATTCATTTTTCAAATACTACTCAATCACCACAATTCATATTGCTTTTTACACCAACGATATCACCATACTTCATATTTCTTTTCATACACTATTTAAATTCCTTTGTTTCCACCAACGATCCGTTATCACCATCATTTAGATTTTTTTCACGCCACCATAATTTACTTTATGTTTTCCACCAATTATAATTTACATTTCTTTTCTCACACTACCAATAAAAAACTAGCCCGTCGGAAAACACACACACATGGGCGTGACACACGGGTAGGTGCGGGGGCGGCGGGGAGGCACATCCGCAAAAACGACGAGAAGTTTCCTAATCAGCTTTAACAACCACCAAAAGATCTAATGAGATTACTCACCTACGCTCCACTCTTACAACAATGTTTATTGTGTCTACGAAAGGAAGAGCGACATTAGAGCATCTCCAACAGACGCCTAATTTGGAGCGCGCGCGCCAAATAACGGCTTTTTCCCGCGCGAGAGGCCATTTCGGCTGCTCCAGCAAGCGCGGCAAAAAAGGGCGCGCTCCAAAAACCTTAGCGCGCTGGCCCAAGCGGTAGATTTCGCGTTATATAAAGCGCCCGGCGTCCAGCGCGCGGTCATCCACGCCGCAGCCCAACCGCTTTCCATTCGCCTTCCCACTCGCGCCACCGCTGTGAACAGTCCGTCTCCCCCTCCCTCTCGCCTTCCCCACGCCGCCCACGCCGACACGATGCCGCCACGCCGCCGCACCGGCTACCTCGGCGTCCGCCGCCGCCAAAACGGGTACATCGCGGAGATCCGCTGCGGGGACATGCGCGTCCCGCTCGGGACCTTCCAGTCCGCCTACGCGGCCGCCCGCGCGTACGACGCGGCGGCGTGGCGGCTCGGCCGCACGCCGCAGACGATGAACTTCCGAGACTGCCGCTCGGCGCAGGAGGCGGCAAACCTGGCGCCTACGCCCGCCATTGTCACCGACAGAGACCGCCGCGCGCTCCGCCTCCGCGCCGTGCTGGATCTCGTCGAGGAGCACGACGCGCTCGCCGTGCAGGCGTGGTACCAGGCGCACCCGGCGGAGAGAGATGCGGAGCTGGAGCACTGGAACACCATGGCGGCGGAGCGGGGGGAGCAGCGCCTGGAGCTCCACTACGAGCGGGAGGAGAGGCGCCTGATGAAGGCGCAGGCGGAGGGGGAACTGGCGCGCGGCCGCGCCTGGTGGCCCGCCGGCCACGAGATGTGGCGGACGCTTGAGGATGAGGTCTCCGACACAACGAGCTCGGACGCCGACTTCTCCGACGACTCCGACTGGGACATCTAGATCGCCGGCGGGGACTGGGACATCTAGATCGCCGGCGCTTCCCGCCGGCGTGTAGTGTGTGCGTGCGCGCCTATATGCGCGTTTAGGTAATCCGGGTGTGTGCGTTGTAGCGCGTGTTCGTCGAATCTGAATATATTTCTATTTCCGTCTAATTTTTCGATCCAACTTCCAGCGCGTAGTTGGTTTGGCGCGCTCTATTTTAGCGCGTCTGCTGAAGCGCCAAGTTTTGGCGCGCCATTTTGGCGCGTCTGCTATAGCGAAACACATGAGCGGCGCGCCAAAACGACTTTTTGGCGCTGCATATTTTTTATACAGCGCGGGCGCGACGCGCATCTGTTGGAGATGCTCTTAGAGTGCTGCTCGCGCGCTAGAGATTTCCCATCCCACCGGTGGGTCTACCTCCCTGAAAAAATGCCGCATACGCCAAACTTGTGGAAAGCAGGCTATTATTCTAGTAGGCCTAGGAGAAAGTGTCATCTGCGTTCTCATTGAGGGCTCCTCACCAGACCGATACAGAGTAAGACGAGTTCACTGAGGCGAAACGAGCCAAGATTAGGGATAACGTTTGTCCAACGCACATCGGCCATCTCCCGACTCCTATGAAACCGCTAGCCGAGGCTTCACCTTGTTGGGTGACGGCTATAGATCAGTGGCGGATCCAGGGGGAGCAGGGACCAGGCGCCCTTAACGATTGGCCACCCCCAACTAAATACTCCCTCCGTCAATGTTGATAAGTCCTACGCGTATCCCTGGTCGTGAATTTGACCAAGATAATACAAAAATTCAGATGTTAGATTTTCTAATGGTATAATTTTTGCGTTATAAAACATATATTATATTGGTCAAATTCACGACCTAGGGATAGCTGCAGGACTTATAAACAGGGGCGGAGGGCGTAGTAAATACAGCAGGGGCAGTAGTAATTCTACGGGGATTTAGGCTTTGTAAATTATACACAGGCATTAATACAGCTCGCTTAAGGCCCAAGCCCAATAATAAGAAGTTTTAGATCACGCAACTGCCGCACAATTTCATACGTTCGCGTGAGGGGAGCTCCTATTCAGCGCCTGTTGCGTCCGTTACGGACACAACACACAACGTCTGAAGAGGGTTTCCTTCTGGGCTGGCCAGTAAGCTTTCGCGCTCATGTTTGCTCGTGTGTGTATTTCCGTTCGGCTGATCGATGATGCTATTGTCGCAAAAATACATCTGGTTTCCTGCTAATTTGAAAATTGTTCAAAATTTAAAAAGTTCAAACGTGAAAATTATTCAAATTTGAAAATTGTTCAAACATGAATTTTTTGAAATTTCAAAATATTCAAATTTAAAAAAATCAAGCGTGAAAATTGTTCAAAATTGATTTTTTTTGCAAACGTTCAAATTTGAAAATTGTTCAAATGTGAAAATTGTTCAAATTTGAAAACCGTTCAAATGTAAAATTGTTCAAATGAGAAAATTGTCCAAATTTAAAAAATGTTCAAATCAGATTTGAAAACGTTCAAAATTTTAAAATATTCATATTTAAAAATGTTCATATTTAGAAAAACGAGAAAAGAAAAAACGACATACCAAACCAGTGAAAAGAACAAAAATAAAAACCAGCTAGAAGCTACTATAGCTTCCCAAAACCAGAAAAGAACCAGTCGAACCGCATACCTGGGCTGACCCATTTTGCCCCCATCTCCCTCGCTGCGATGTTATCCTCGATCAGCGGTTCCAGTATCGCCGCTGCCGTGGTCGCTTGTACGATGGGCGATGTCATCGCTGTCAGCCACCGAAGAGACGTCTCCTCCATCGAATGCCGAGACGTCTGCCGCTATTCGCCGTTGCCAGCTCGCCGCATGCCCTTTGCCATGTTCCAGGGAACACACCACCAGACGACTCAAGGTATTCCTAGTATGTACTGCTAATCTGCTCAGAAGCATCTAATGCATTAGTACTTATATGTGCTTAATTGGAGGATGGATAGATATCGCTAGTTACACGTGCTTAATTAGATAATGATAGCATCTAGTATCTTCTCTAGAAATTGAAGAGAACGAACATAATATACACCATGTAAAAACAAACAAACATAATATACTGTTTTTTCCAAGCCACTTGCTTCGAACTCGAACACTTTTGCGCTGATAATTAAAACATATAGTACTACAAAATTCATTTGTTGGCATGTGCAAATATCTTGCACAAATTATACCATGTACTCCATCCGTTACTAAATATAAGATGTTTTAGCAATTTTATATTTTGACTAGATTCGGACCCAAACGAGTGAACATACACACTAAAAAGTGTCTAGATACATTTAAATACATGCGGATCTTGAAATAAGCTAAAACATCTTATATTTAGAAACAAAGGGAATATGTCATTAAAGAATATATGCTTTGATGCGATTATATGAGACCTGTTTTTTTTTCACCAGTGTCCAAATCCTGAATCCGCTCTTGAGACTTGAGAGGGTGCAATGTTGGCCGCCGAGACACCGCCAAACCAATCATCCTCCAGAAAAGGGCACGCTGCCCATTCTAGAGATGAACACGGAATGGGGCGTGGAAGGTCGCTGACTTTTTTTTTTGCTGAAAAGGAGAACGCTGTCCCGCCCTCTGCATCGAAATGACACATTCAGACTGTTCGCTAGTATGATGGCACCTAGATATTAAACTCATGTCAAGTTTGCTGCTCGTCTATTCGTTTTTTTTTCCTATATATGTGATCAAACTTTAGCATAGCGAAAGTGTATGCAATTTATAGCAGAACACAAGTCTCTGTTCTTAGAAAAACCCATGTTGCAGAGAAGTGCGACTACACTTCATTGGTTCGTACTCCACTGCAATACAGAATCAGTTTCAATAAAATAAAATAAAATACACCGCAGGTCAGCAGGATCAGAATAAATCATATGCCATAGTAGATGCTAATACAGGTATATTTGATTGTAATTTAAACATAGTCAGAATAACCAGAACGATTCTTTGAAACCTTCTATCCGCTACATGATTGCACGTCTATCGATCGGTAGTTGCACTCACGGGTAAACGGAGCATTCTTTAAACTAAACAGAGTCACTGATACATTACGTGTCCATTTGGATGGTTTTCCGACGAACGAACAAACTTTAGGACGGAGCATTTCCAATCCTACGGTGTGACTTCCTACACTGCACTCGCCGGTTCTACGTGCACGGCGGATGGTTTTCCGACGAACGAACAGACTTTAGGACGCGGCCATCGTAGCCGGAGCTGTGCCGGTCGCCCCGGCCGGGGACGGGAAGATCCCCTGCCCGGGCGACAGAATCGCGCGCGGGTCGTACATGGCCTTGAGCTCGGCGACCCTGCCCCATTTCGCCCCGAAATGCCGCCTCCACCCCTCCTGCGTCGCGTGGTGCGGCAGGTACTGCTTGCACCCGATGTCGGCCCGGTCGCAGAAATCGAGCACCGCCTCGTTCTCCCGCTCCAGCCGCTCCAGGTCGCCCGCGGCCACCGCCGACCGGAGCAGCCCGACGGCGTAGAACACGTCCTCCTCGCAGTCGGGCGTCACCGTCGTCATCCGGTCGTCCCATTTGGCCCTGTTCATCGGGTACATGAGGATGAGCCCCATGGGCTTGGTGTCCCCGAGGATGCCGTGGAACACGCCGGCGTTGAAGTCGTGGATGCGTGACTCGGGACGAAGAGGTTGAGCCACGGGTGCGGCACGTCCCACACGCCGGCCGACCGCAGCTTCTGCTCCTCCTGGCCGACGCGGTCCAGGAACTGAACGTACGACACGTCCCTGGCGAAGACGAACCCCGGGACGAAGCTCAGCTCCTCCAGTAGCGCCTCAAGCTTCTGCAACCAGAAAAAGTTATCGTCAAACAAAACAGAACTACAACAGGTTCTGCTCGACAAATAGACCACGTAAGATATAACATACCTGATCCACGGTGACAGCAGAGTGATCATCATAGTACATTGCGCCTTCGATGTAGTAGATCGCGGCTGATCCCGTATCGAGTGCGAGCTCAGTGAGACGAGCAAGCTCTGAAACCGAGAAGAAGGAGGACGACCTCCGGCCCTCCGTCAGGGTCCGGTTCAGCTGTACCTGCCCCTCAACATAATCGAACCCGGATCGTTTCGAGATGAGGAGCTCCTGGTCAGCAGTAAACGAGTATACATCCGTGTAGGCGAGTCGCACCCACTTGACCCGTTTTGGAGCCCGTTCAAGCCCGATCCGGGCCCGGGTTATCACCCCAAACTGGCCCAGCCCGCCCAATGTCCCATAGAACAGGTCTGAGCTCTTAGTCGGGGAGCAGGTGATCATGTCTCCCGTGCCTGCAACGAACAATAATTTGGTTTGTTATTAGTTTACGATGCTTGCTGCACTCGTGTGCACCGGTTGATTATGCATTAAACAAAAAGCGACGTGGACAGTAGTCATCAGTATCCAGATTGCGTACGACCAGGCAGAGAAAACCGGTACCTGTGACCACGTCAAGCTCGTGAACGTTGGAGATCTGCGGGCCGTGCCGGAACACCTGCCCGCCAATGCCGGCGTTGGAGAGTGTGCCGCCGACGGTGATGCGGAGGTAGTCCGTCCACACGCGCGGCGTGAGACCGCGCTCCAGCGTGGCATGGAGGATGTCGATCCACAGCTGCTCGCCACCGACGTCCACGTACATTCCTTCGTCCGAAACGTTTACCCGGTGACCATGATCACCGCGTCCCAGCGAGGGCATGTCGACGACAATGCCGCCGCCGGCGAGAGCCTGTCCGCGAGAGGAGTGCCCTTTCCCACGTGGCGCCACCGTGAAGGGTGTCCGCCGGTGGAGTGAGAAGCGGATTAGAGCAGCTATGTCGGCGGGCGAGGCCGGTTGGAAAACCCCTCTTGGGGCGGCCTCCACAATGTGGCCAAAGTCCGAGGAGGCCCTGGCCATCGAGCTCGAGTCAGTGTGGATATTCGACACAATGTCGAGGGTGAAGAGATCATCGTCGAGAGCGCAGGATACCGGCACTCCGAGATTGCCGACGTTGGAGAGAAAGCTGGTGACCATGAGAAATGTAGCTAATCGAGCTAGCGGCATGTTGCTATAGCAGATGTGTGGGATGTGAGTAGTGTAGCTTGAGTTTGCTATTTGCATGAGTTGGAACTTGGAACAGATCTTGATCGATGTGTGCTCTCATGTCAAGAACTCCTACATATTTATAGGTGTGATCCTTGATGCTGCTAGAGCTGACAAAAAGGAGGGCAGAAATGGAGTGTTTTCAATTGTTTTTGTTTTGAAAATTGCAAAGATTCCATTGACTTCTGCCAAAAAGAAACATGCTTCCCCTCCGGCCGCTTGGTCTGACTCTACCGAAGATCTCAGATTTGATTTTGCAGGCCCAACCAACGATATTCAAATTTAAGAAGTGATCGGTAATTTAGTTGTTCAAGTCAAAAAAGATTCAAGTTAATGAGTGTGCATCTAGAATATATTTGCATATGGAAAGATTTAGGGTATTGCTTGGAAGTAGGAAGCAGATTTTTTTTTAAGAAACACACAGTAGTCAATTAGTTTAGTAAGCATTAACTTCATGCAATAATTTCATGGATTCTGAAGATCAAGTGAACCTACTACTCATTAGTTTAGTAAGCATTGAAATTAGGAAATGTCAAACATGATATAAAATATCTCAAGGAGAAATGCCAGGTCATAATTCTTAGGTACTTATAACCCAAAAGATGCGATTAGCGACTAGGGTTAACCTATCATTACTGGGGAGGGCCTTGTAAGCTCATTCACAAAAGGTATGATGTGAGGTTGATTATTCGACCTGACACCACATCGAGTAATACTAATGTAGAGGAGATAATAAGGGAGATAGACAAGTACATACTTCCGGGGAAGTTGGACAAATGCCAAGTATTTAGCATTGTAAATCGATTCTTATGAAATTAATGTCTTGTCTCTCATTGTTACTTGCGCAAAAAAAAAGTCTCTCGTTGTTACATGTCCTACAAGATAGGTAAGTTACATTTTATCATCGTTCACCAAATAAAATCTGATCTCTGTTCCATTGTATACGCGAATAACTGTATTTGCTGACTGAACAAAAAAAAACCGATATGGAGCGCTTATATTTTGTTCCCTACTAGTTGAATGCCCGTGCGTTGCTACGGGGAAACAATGTCATATAAAACTATTAATCCTAAATGGTGTTTTTTTTGTTTTGTTTTGGTTGCTTACCACATATGTCATGTGGTAATCCTAAATGGTGTTTTGATACCTTCCTCCCTCTTGAATTTTCTACCGACTCTCTTACCAATTAGGAAGCCAATGTGTTTCCATTTTCGATAAAAAATCCTATTCCGCATCGTTGCTTATGGGGGTGCATACATTTCGCTAACCTTTGCATCTCTGCGGCAGAAGTCCCCAAATTTGCCACGAAGCTCACTGCCCTCCACCTTTTGCCCGATTGTTGTCACTCGCCTATATCAACATCCTTCTCGTCATCGCTTCGCCATGCATCTTATCCTAACCTGGGGAATCTTTGATGAGGTTCATGACACCTTTCACAACTTCACTCTGTTTCCATCCCTAAACTCTACCCCTCAACTCCTTACATATCTCACTGCACCATGCCAGAGTTGGAAAGAAAAATACTCCTTACATATCTCCTTACATATCTCCTTAACTCCTTACATATCTCCTTACAACAATGAGATAAATACTCTGGAAACAGAACTTGGCAGCAAAATTCCTGAAACAGAAATTGCATGGTTAATAGAAAGAAAAAAGAAGACAAGATTGAATTTCACATAGATTCTCCATGTCAGAGTTGTAGACTTACCAGAATCGACATGGCCAAAGACCACAATGCTTCTCCATGCCAGAATTTTCTCCTTCCCCATGGCTGCTCGAGCTGCTAACTAACTGCGTATACACAATTAGGCGTGATAAAAAAAAGGTCAATTTGCAGTGTAACAGCTCGTGTTCCCAAAAAAACTGAGGGTTCATGTTCTCGGACGAACATAATTTAGAGCTAAGTCGGTCTGATTGGGAAACCACAGTCCGAGATAAGAAAACCACTCCGATTACCTGCAGAGCATGCCCGGTTTTAAGATCCTCCGTGGAATTTCATCAGACGGCACCAGAAGAAGCACTGCCCTCACTTGCCGTCTATTGGAGGCGCCAGACGGACAAGCGGGATTCAGAGCACAGGATAGAAGACTCGGCCCACCGCGCTACTTCGCCCAGAGGCGCTTGACGAAATCGTCCTTGGGAGGGGTCGTCGGGGGGGCCGAGGCGAGGCCGAGGATCCTTGGCATGTGGGCGGCGACGCTCATGCAGCGGCGGCAGCAGTGTGAACAGGGGCTCCCGTGGGTCGTGACCTCAGGAAACACGGCACCGCGCCGATCCGGAAGCATTGCACCGCGCGGAGGTGGTTCCGGTGTAGAGCTGGAGGTGTTTGACCAGCGGCCGCCGGCGGCGGTGGGGTGGAACCCTAGCTTGGACAAAACCTCTTCCTAGGGAATGATTTGGATCGAGGGTCGTGGGGGTGTGGCGTGTGGGCGACGTGGACTGCGGGTTCAGATTAAATGTTTTGAGGGGTAGATGTAAAATGTTCGAAGGACGATTTCCGCTGGCGATCGAGCGAGCCACGGTTCGCAGGACGTACGAAGTACCGACTCCCATTTAATAGTAAAGATAATCTAGTAGACTTAGTACCCGCAAATTGACCTTTTAGTTTATTTTTATTTCGTTCCTAGGGAGAGGGGACGACTACCAGTTATAGTACAGGATACTGCTACTTTTGTTCTCCTGGGTCTTCACAAAGATACCGTATCTTTGTTGACCTGCATAGCAGCCAATGGATGGGCTGAAAATGGGCAGTGCAGCGTAGAATTTTGAGTTCATGCGGACGGCGTAGGCCCAATACAAATGGTATTTAGGACGGCAGTGTTCAATAACCAAACAAATATTATTATTAGATTGGGACCATGGATGTTAAGGCCTTCGTATACTCGAGGAAATCAGAGATCGAGATATGTCAACCTCTTGAATATATAACCTCCAAGGAATAGTTGTGGTCATCTAGCTTGACAATTCCATAACTTTTGTATCATAGAAAGCCCAAGCTGAACATTGGTAATGCTGCCCATTCATGCACCAAAGAAAAACTAATGCATGAAAAAATTATCCAAGTCAACTGCAGTACGGTGCTCATAATTTTGAAAAGACAACAAAATGTAATTATATATGAAAGGATAAATAGAACGTGGACTTTTGCCTCTCGGGTGCAACGTACCCTGATATGCGGCAAAACAATTTAGAAATACAAAACATTGTCAAAAATTCTGAAAAAAATTACACTAAAAGATTACCAATTATTCTACTCGTGTTAATTTTTTGGATAGTAAATAATTCTCGTTGCCTTCTAGGCAAAAAAGTAAAATTTTCTGACGAATATAGCGTGTATATAGTGCTACTTTAGCCAAATCTTTTACCTAGGGTGTAATAAAAGTTATTTTTAGTGAAACTTTTTGTTCGGGTATAATACTTGGTAATGTTTGTCCGAATGTCAGTTTCGGAACTTTTTGATTTTTTTTAAAAATAAATTATTTTCAAATATCAAGGTATACGGTACCTAGGTTCTCCTATGTATTTTCCAGGATAAATACCCATATTATGTAATTTCCTAAGGGAGTTTTTATTATTTCCGGAGTGTATTGATTTTTGTCGAAAAGGAGGATGTCTCCCGGTCAATGTATTAGTTGATGCACACATGCATTAATGCTAAACAAATCGCTTAAAAAAAGGCTGAGGTCATCTGCCTCACGACAGTATCTGCATAATACTAACACAAACACACTTTTTTTTGAAACGGGGGCAAAAGATTTACCCCAATCTATTAATTAAGAAGGAGTCCGCAAGAAAGAAATGTCAGAAAACACACTGACAAGTGACCAAACAGCGAAATGTACGCAACTCCTTGAGAAAGGATTCATGAAGAGTTTGTTGCACGTTGTCATGCAATGTCCAACCGGAACCAGTTTAGCGGACAAAAATGGCTGTGATACTCGATAGATTTTCCAGCATCTGGGTGAGTAGTTTCCTTCAATAATGCAGGATTTTTGT
Source organism: Poa pratensis (assembly GCA_947311845.1). Lineage (NCBI taxonomy): Eukaryota > Viridiplantae > Streptophyta > Magnoliopsida > Poales > Poaceae > Poa > Poa pratensis. The sequence continues at coordinate 26,095,115 of CAMZMU010000070.1, read as the reverse complement.
TCCAGTAATGCAGGAATTGGTAGTTACGACCACTACAAAATTGTCAGCCAGTGCCAACTGCCGACAATATAGTGGCAGTCATAGCGTGCAGTGAATTTTGATCGAAAATTTCGGGCCAAAGCCGCAAAATACCTGCATTACACGACCACAAGACAAGGACTCTGCAACCACATTACACGCCTGCACGAGCAGCTGTACCTCGTTTACTTTCTTTTCTTTCCTAGGGAGGGGTAGCGACTTTCAGTATTCAATTATAGTGCAGATCAGGTATTGTTGTTTCTTTTTCTGGGTATTCAGAAACATATCATTCTTTTGTTGACATGTCTACCGGCAGATGAACGGCCTGAAAACGAGCAGTGCAGCGTCGTGCCTTCGGCACAATACAACTGAGTCCTGGACGGCAGGTTGATTTTAAATAACTAAAGATATACTATTATTGGATTGGCAGCAAGAATGCAGGCTTAGGTGTACTCGAACAAATCAGAGCTCGAGATACGTCAACCCCTTGAATAACCTCCGCGGATTAGTGTGGTCGTCTAAACAATTCCAAGGTTTATTGTGACCCCAGAACCACAAATTCAACATTGCTAATGCTACCCATTTACAAACCAGAAAAAAAAACTTTATTCAAGATTCAAGTCAACTGTACTAGGGCGTTTTATTATTTCGAAAAGAAGAAATGTTTGTGCAAACAGCATCTCGTATGTTAAGGAAAAAACAGAAACTCTGCTGAATTCTCTTGCATTCTCCCATGCTTGGGGTCCGAGTAAAAACCTGTGCCCTGCATCCGGACAAGATAGCTGCAATGCTATACTCTTTTTTTTCCTTTTCAGAGTACACTATAACTTGTGAATCGGTCACCATTAATTAAAGCGATCCCTTGATTAAATCAAGCTTAAATCAAATGCTATGGAATCTTGTCAATGCTTACATTTCCGATGTTGTTTAATTATGTTAAGAAAAAAAATGGTGTCCTACATTCCACTGGGTCAAAGGCGTGCCCTGAATCCGGACAAGATGACTTAAACTCGTGAATAAACTGCTGTCAATGGAAGCTTAAATCGAATAATGCCGTAAATATTGTCAATGCGTGTATTAGTTCTTTTACAACAAAGTTTTATCTCCAAAAACTTAATCTATACTAGTAGACCATACTCAAACTATTGATGTGTAATTAAAAAGGTAAAGTTGTATCTGGTCATAGTAGGAATTAACTTAGACTAGTGACACATATAAGTAGTTAGTACTCACTCCGTATCAAAATATAAGATGTTTTAGTCATTTCAACACGGACCATATACGGATTGAAATGAGTGAATCTGCATACTAATACATGTCTAGGTACATCTATATCAGAAAAATACTCAATATCTAAAACATCGTATATTTGATACGAGGGAGTATATATATTACCATCTCAATAGTAGCATGAAGTGTCATAAGTGTGATAACATAGAGATTTTCATTACTTACTTCGTAGATCCATTTTTTCATTGGAAAACGCTATGTGACTGTAACATGTTATGGGGCATCTCCAATAACTTGTTAGTTAGGTACTTAGGTTGTTGGTAAAAAATAGCCATGCCATTAACCAACAACTTATCTTACCAATACTCCAATAAAGTGTGTATAGTTTGCCTTACGAGATCCTTCAAAAAAAAAAAAAAGTTTGCCTTACGAGAGATGAGAGAATATACGATTTGTCTTACTTGGAGCTTGTGAAAAGGCTATTGGTTCAGCAATATACAACCCTCTCTCTCTCTCTCTCTCTCTCTCTCTCTCTCTCTCTCTCTCTTCATTTATTTTATGTCAAATCATCAAAAATCTTATTTGGCAAAATCTAACAACGACTACCTTACAACTATTGGAGATGCCCATTATGTTACTCTAATTGTCTCTCTCTACTCGTTAGTTACATGTCACATCATTTTTTTGTCTAGGTGGTATGCATATTACTACCAACATTATCTTCCAATATGGGTAGTTTTAGATAACATACAACTCTTGCACACATTTATATGCAAAGATAAGTGACTACCCAATCAAGTGTAACCATGGCTCCAAATAAATTAATGTAGTCGTAGTTAAATACAAACATTAAAAGACAACTCATTGGGATTGTGTTAATTTTTCATACTATATCCTATTATAACGAGTGGAGATTTCTTGGTCGCGAGCACCAGTGTTAATTAGGAAAAGTATTTAAAAGTTTCAAAAAAATCTGAAAAAAGCATACATGTTCTAAATGATGTATTTTACATGTGTGCAAAAGCACAAGGCAGAATACTTTTCATTTTGAGCTACACAAAGATGAGAAATGGACAGATGTGAGTATAGTTGTTTCAAGTTTCCAAATTTTGTTATATTTGTCTAGCCCATAATACAATATTACAATAGATTTCACATTGTAATTTTGCACGCTTGCAGTCTGCATCATTGAGAACATGTCAGATTTTCTTAGATTTGATTGAAACTTTTCAATATTTTTTTTGAAATTTTCAAACAGAGGGAGCACGGTGCTCGGGTTCGAAAGTGACTTTTTGCTTTATAACGTGCTAAAAGATATTGTAATGCACTGGCAGAGGCCTAAAAACTCTGGAATCTACAACATTCGGGTAGAGTTCACTAACTTATCAACCACAAAATCAGGAAACCAGGGCGCGACCATGGCGATGAGGTGTGAACCGGCGCCGCCCGTTGACCTCTTCTCCCACCACCATGATCAGATTCGGTAGCTCACATCTATCGTCGTCGGCTGTGTTATGTGTTTCAACAAAGCTGAAGTCTATAGTGAGGGATGGTCACCATTGGCCTGTAGCGGTGTTGCCGCACCCGGAGCTGAGCTTCTGCTCCACCATGTGGTTTAAGCCGTCGTAGAGAAAAAACTGCTCTTGATCTCCTGTTTTGTCCTGGTGGCCACCATCTGCTTGCCGAGCCTGGTCTCCTCCACTTTATTCTGCCACGTCCCAGCTTAAGCATCTTCTTGCCGGGACTCGTGTGTCTGGTATGCCGCATTATCCCCCTGGTCTGGTATCAAAGGATTAGTCCCACGTCATGAACTCGCCCATATGAAGGAGCTCACGCGACACGAGTTAGGTGAGATGTGCCCTTTAGATGCTCGTGGCCTCCCCCCGGCGGCAGTTCCCTCAGTCATCCTACTCCTGCTGTCGTTGTTGTGACTCCCTTCGTATAGGTTTAGGATGGATAGTGGGGGTGTGTTGGCGTCCCTTCCCAAGATTGCGACCGTTGTCGTTCTAGCCTCTAATCCAATGCCCATGTTCCTCTTGTCAACGCCGCCTCCTCCCTGTTGTCGCCTTCTCCGGTGTCGATCTCTGCTAGGCCTCTGACGCTTCAAGCAGGACGCTGCCTCACGTCTAACGAGAATAAGGGTGAGATGGTATCATGCACGACCCTTCCCAGCCCCGCAACATTGACAGCTCCGGCACCGACGCCCTTTGTCCCGTTCAACTCATGGATATTTGTGTGCCCCTTGCCAAGTTTGACCACCCCCAATGCTCGCATCTCCCTGGACATTGTTGGGGAGACTGGCATTGATGGTTCGGTCGGTATGAGGCACAAGTTGTCCCCATGTGTGTCGCACGCTTATGCCTTGGGAAGGTTTGTTGGGGGGTACTGGCACCGTCATCGCTCGACATCGCTCCCACCTTCCGCGCTCTTTCGTCACCCTCCTTTAAATGCACGCTCCGGATTTCCGGCATGGTTGAGAGACCGAGGTTTTTGGTCCCTATCAAGAGGTTATCGTTCCATCTGTTGTAGGGACACAATCTTCTACACGAACTGCCCCACTTCGGCCACATAGCCCGATTATGTCGTGTAGAGCACCGCTTTGGTCAAACTTCACCGATCTAACATGTTGGTACCCGCATCCTACATCTGATTCGATCAGTCGTGCAAGTTGCTAGGCATTAGTTGGGAGTTTTCATGCGAGGGCGGAGGCTTCTCTTGGCAGGGTTCATGTTGTCTCTGTTGTCTCTCCATTGCACTACCAGGAAACTGCCTTTCTATAGAATGACATTTTGTGGCGCACCAAATTGCCATGCGCCACAGAAAAAATTTCTGTGGCGCATTGTTTTGCATGCGCCACAGAAATTTGGAATTTTGTGGCGCACGGAAACCACATGCGCCACAGAATGCCACATTTCTGTGGCGCACGTACAACATGCGCCACAGAAATGTGTCTTTCTGTGGCGCATGTTGTATATGCGCCACAGAATTTGTCCTTTCTGTGACGCAAGGGGTGGGATGCGCCACAGAAAGGACACATTCTGTGGCGCATGAGGCCACGCGCCACAGAAATCAGCAATTCTGTGGCGCACTAGGCCCCATGCGCCACAGAATTTTTTTTGAAATCAGATCCCACCCCCCCCCCCCCCCCCCGTCGCCTTTTTAGTTTTGCAAAAACTCAAAGAAAATATTAAAACCTTCAAAAAAATAAAATCCTTTGAGATTTAGTTAGGTTTTAGTGTCTAGTTTGTATAGAAATTTTGAAATATGAATTTTGACCTTTTTTTTTTGCAAAAACCAGAAAAAAATGTAAAACGGCCATAACTTTTGCATACGACGTCGAAAAAATGCGTTTAATATATACCCGGTGAACTTTTCTCAGATCGTCGAAATTCCAAAAGGAAAAAAAGTTATTTCAAAAAGAAGATTTTTTTCTACAAAATCAAAAAAAATTCAAAAAATTAAAAAATTTCAATTTTTTTGGATTTGTTGAATTTTTGGATTTTTGAATTTTTTGGGATTTTTTGATTTTTTTGGATTTTTGAACTTCCTTTTGAAACTTTTGAAGTTTTTGATTTTTTTTGAATTTTAAAAACACATATATACACATACCACACTAAACTACACACATATATACGCATACACAAGGGTTAAAACGGTTGATATGATACTATTATCAATAAGAAATTGAGTAGCATAAGGGTAGCTGAATTGAATAGAACTTGGAACTTAAGCGTGCATGGGTTGGAGCAATCTGAGGATGGGTGACCTACGGGTGCGCCACAGAATGTAAAAATGGTGCGTCACAGAAAGCCTATTTCCTAGTAGTGTTGGTGGAGCCATCAGGCTCCATGTTGATTCCGCTATTGAGGTGAAGGCAGACCTCTATGGTGGCTTCTCCCCTCGAGATCCCTGCACACCATTGCTACCTGTTATGTTGACCGTCTCTGTTGGCGGGACCACTGTCAGGGTTGTGGTGCCGATGCCACAGCTCATGCCCGAGCTTCGAGAGCTGTGTGGAGAGCCCTCTTCGACTTTGTCGATGGTTCATTTGAAGGTGGACTCGCTTGAGATCTCGATGGTGTCTACGCCGCCCATACCGCCACCATTGGTGCGGGAAGGTGTGGACATTGTTATTTTTCCATCGTCCGAATCTATTAGGCATGTAGTTTCAGTTGGTGACACGTTTGTTGCATTGGGTGCTCTTCACCAAATTGGAGGCCGCTAGCTTTGCTTTGTACAATACGATTGGTTGCCTCTTGAAGGTGAATACTATCAAGGGTAAAATGAAGAAAGTGTGATCAAAATCTGTTGACGACCAATTTTGGCTTACAAAGAGGTGCCACCAAGATGAGATCATATGAAAATATAATGTGAACGAAAGTTGTGCGTATCATCGAGACAACCAATTTTGGTTTTTCGATCATCTCAATCCGAGGTCATATGCAACTTGTGTAACCAAAATACTGTGGACACATAACCACATACATGCTCTGTCATCGGGCGAGCAGGCAGGGGCGCTGAGCATAGGTGGGTCGCCCTACCATAGACACCATCTGCCCTCGGGTGAGCGCAATTCGGAAAGACTAAAAACGAATCAAATTGCTCCCGACTAAATTTAAAGGGTCCAGATGAAATCAAATGGAAAAATGGATAACATGAAAGTTCTTCGTCTTTTCAGACGAACAACTTCTCTTTTTACAAGATTTCGATCCGGAGTCGTTTTCTGCCTAAAAAACGACCCGCAAGGCGCAGACCGAACAGTTTTGGAAGGTTCGGTCCAGTCCATCCGAATTCGACCCAGATTAGGGTTTTGGACGTGAATCCAAGCCTTTTCTTGCACGGGAAGTCCAGCCGCCTCTTATATACGTGAGGGGTGACGTCTGATTGATCCAACACCAATCGAACAAACATATCTACTACTTTTTTGTGTCCATCTACTTTTTATCCCTCTCCCTTGTATCTTTCTTCTCGTTCTTTGTCGTTCTTCAATATTGGAGGCTGCGAATCCACGAGGCTCTAGGGGCGGTTATGCCGACCTAGGGCAACCCATAGCCGCCGCGAGCCCTGACGGGGTCCCTCCGGGCGAGCGGGGTTTCGGGTCTACAAAAGCGCCCCCGGATTGTCTTGCGTATCGCGCTTCCGGCGAGCCTCCCGCGGTTGCAGAGCATCTTCCTCGGCGCCGCGGGTACACGTGACGTGTTCATGTGTCAACACACTTTTTGGCGACTTCATTGGGGACACGAAGCTTCGAACGGTCTCCAGCCCGTTCTTACTGTGAAGAGAGCGCCGTCAAGAGATTGCAATCTACATCGGTAACATGAATCCTCAATATCCTTATGTAGATTCAAATTACGCTTACATTGATGTTGATAGATCTTTTGATATGAGTACTGTATCGGCTAGCCCTAGTTCTTACTATGTGCAAAAGCCGATACAAAATAATCTCCATGCTTCACCTTGTTTTAGCAACATGCAACATGTGTATTCGAACTCTCATGCATCGGCAACCCCACAAACTCATATGCCGATGAATAATGTGACGAGTTCGGTTAATTCATATGAAACACCCAATGTTAGAAATTTTAATATCATACAAGAAAGTGTTTCACCTTTTTATACATCGGCAAGTAACTCGCAATATGTTAGTTTACCTTCAAATATGCCGATGAATAGAGAAATTGGACATGCTACCACTAGATATTTGACCAATTGCTCTCAACCGTCATATCCTACACCTTATGTTACTAATGTTTCAGCTACATGTGCAACTAGTGAGATACATAATTTGGCTTCGCACTTTCGAAGTGGCCATAGCACATGTGCCTTCATATTCTACCGACGCATATGAATTTGATAATTGGAAGGAAAAACGTGTAGCATATTTCAAAAGGGCCAATGCCATTTACCTGGAATACGAAAGAAATCCACATGATCCGCTGCAATACAAGCTTATGAGGCGTATAAGAAGGAACGTGAAGAGGAACGTGAACAATTCAAGATCAATTTTTATTCTTCACAGTCACAAAGTTTCGGCAACGCACCGCCGAAAGAAACAAAAAGTATTGGGGGGCAATCATGCCCTACAGAGGATAGCACCAAAGAATTTACCACGCCGACTTTTGAGGAATTACCGATCGAGCATCGCCAAGCTTATGAAGAACTCAGGAGGAAGCGTACAAAAGAATTAGAGGCATGGAGGAAAAACAGGCGGAAGAAGATTTAAAATCATTTGAGAATGATCTTCAAGACTTTATCAAGTCCACTCTTCCACGCGATAACCAAGCTGAAACGGTGCTAAAGCAAGAAGAAGAAGCTTTGCAAATTGATGAAAGCCATGGAGAAAAGATGAATGATTCGGACAGTATGGTTACTTCAGTTGTTGAAGCCGAATTAGATATTACTTGTGCCGAATCTACTGAATCAAAAGAAGCAAGCTTCATTGATCAAGAGCATGGCATGGCTAGCAAAACAGCCGTGATTGATTTTCTGGGTGTAAAGGAGTTTATATGCTACCCTATGAATTTCTTGCCAAAGGAATTGATGAACATCAAGTAGAGAATATTGCCGAACAAAGTTCGGATGACATTGAACATCAAAGTAGTGGGGCGCGAGATCCCGAAAAGGAAGAAGAAAAGGCGTTGGAGAATCATCTAGAGGCCGAAGAAGATATTGTTCAGGACATGCAACCATCATGCTCTACCGACGTCTTTAATAAGAAAGTTTGCGTACTACCCGACGAATTCCGTGCCAAAGATGATGAGCATCACGAACAAGAAGACACGACCGAACAAAGTTCGGTTAATGGTGAACATCAAGAACCATAGAAAGAAGCCGAAGAATGTTCCGTTGATGAAGAGCATCCGGGTGACGCTGCACGGGATCCAGAAGAGGAGGAAGAGGCGTTGAAGAGTTATCCAGAGACGGAGCAAAGCAATATTGTTCGTGATGTGCCGGCATCGTAGTCTCTCAACGTCTTCGAAGAGGTACGCCCAGCCAACAATTTACTTATCTTTCGATTCGGTCAAAATAATAATGTTGATGCATCCAATGATAAAATTATTTTTAGCTTCAAAAGACCAGCTGAGATAAGTAATTTGTTTGCTAGGAATAGTCTTGTCACTAATCATGCTAGACAACATATCATTCCATTCGTAGAGGCTGAAAGCGACAATTTATCGCAATCAAAGTTGTTCCCGATATGCCGGCTAAGCTTTATATTCATATGGGCAACTTTGCTTGTTTCATGCCTGGCTAACATTTGGTCTCAGATGAGACATATATTCTGTAGCTATTTTGGTTGCAGAAACACAAAGCCGGGTTCAAAGTCCTTCAAGATAGCCGATTCAGAAAAATCGGAAAAAGGGGCGAAAGACAATTCATAGCCGAGTTGGATGACTTTAAGACGACACCACTCGGTTTCATAATTCCAAAGCCGGTATTCCAATATCGGCTAAGGGGTGAACAATGTACCATCAGTCATGGCCTGGGGGATCACATTGTCGGTGCATCGCCGGCTAACCCAATCATAATAGAAGATCACCAGGTCCAGCCGTCAAGACAAGAGCGAATGCAGAATTCATTCGAGCAGAATAACAAAGACTGCGGCGCGTTTTATGAAGCACAATCGGCCTTCGAAGGACGATTGGAATTTGTTGACGCACAAGCTGATAGCCATCCCGTTGACAGTAATCTTGACAGCGATCAAGTGTTGACTCGGCTGCCTCAAGCCGGCTCATCCAAAGACGGACGGGTACACACTGTAGGTGATGGGCTTAATTCGTCAAGCAAAGAAATTTTCAAGCAAGAAATCCTGAGGACGGACATTCCATCAAAGCTACAAAGAGTACGCCTAACACTAGGGGCAACAAGAAAATCCAATGACCGATGCCTGCAGTTATAAAGGGGACAAAGGCAGCGATAAGCACCGAAGGAGGAAATCTAAAGTTACCTTCGCTCAATTGTTGGAGAAGTATCAGAAGATGAGCGCAAAACGTGCTTATCGGCTAGCTGAAGCAAAGGCATCGAAGTCACCCCCAAGGCGTAAATCTGATGACAGGGATTGGCAAAAGAAGAAGCCCAATGTGCCGACTCCGCGAACTTCTTTTGGGCCGCCAATGCCGAATTCGTCCATGCCTTCCTATGTTGGTTTATATTCATATCAATCACGGGACATGTATGATTCACGGGCACACCATCAGTCTTATGCTAAATCACCTCGCCAAGTTTATGCAGCTCGAGAGAATCGACACGACAACCACATGTCAAAGACCGGCTCAATCAAGGGTCAGCCAGGAGCTCATGGAGGAAGAAGGAGGTGGTCAAGCAAGTATACATAGTAAAAAGAGATGGCCGCAAACATGCTGTTTCAGACCCGACTCCAAGTAACAAAAAACCAGCTGAGATGATGTTGGCTACCAAAGGTAAGGGAGTGAAGCGAGTAACTTTCAAGGACCCAGTCGTCAAGTCTGAAAGGCCAAGCCGGAAGTGCCCAAAGCGAAGAAAGAACTGCCAGTGCATAAAGAAAAGTCACAGCCGGGTTACCCACTCGGCTTATCACATTGGCAAGAGTGGCAGCTGAAGCGGCTTAGAGCCTAAGAATTGGAGAACATGAACATGGCGTGGGTTCCTAAAGAAAGATCTCAAGTCAAAAAGGATGCGCCAGCTTCTGTTGCAAAGCCGGCAGGACTAAAGGAGGACAAGCAAGAACTCGGCAGGCGAAGCCGGCGATTTTCCTCTCGCTATAGGAGACCTCCGATGGCGAGTCTTCCATGTTCTTCAACCGTTCGATCAAAGTCGGCACCTTGTGATTATCCCTAGCCGAAACATCCAATCTATTTCGGCTATTCACACTTTGCTGGACGGGTTCTCCGGGTCCTTCAAGATAAGGACGCACGGCCGATATTTGCATATCGCCCTAAGAATGCATTGTGTTGACAAAGCTGGCATCTGGCTAGAGGTACTCTTCATGGTTATATCTCCTCCCTGGAAGCCGGTGCTCTGTTTTGCCAATACTAGTAAGGACGACTTGATTATTAAGTCGGCCACTAACAAAGGATCTAGTGCAAGACGGATGAACGGTTAGAAGAAATATGTTTTTCTTATCTGCAGGATCCGAGTCAAAAGTTCAGGTGACGTACAGCCCGAGCATACAATAAAGTATTATCGCCCTGAGAACACATGGCCGATGGAGTGTTGGCATCGTCCTTAGCTTATTTTTTGACACACAAGCTTTACCAAAAAACACAGGGGGGCATGTGTTGATGACCAATTTTGGCTTACAAAGAGGTGCCACCAAGATGAGATCAGATGAAAATATAATGTGAACGAAAGTTGTGCGTATCATCGCGACAACCAATTTTGGTTTTTGGATCATCTCAATCCGAGGTCATATGCAACTTGTGGAGTCAAAATACTGTGGACACATAACCATAGACATGCTCTGTCCTCGGGCGAGCAGGCAGGGGCGCGGAGCATAGGCGGGTCGCCCTACCATAGACACCCTTTGCCCTCGGGTGAGCACAATTCGGAAAAGCTAAAAACGAGTCGAATTGCTCCCGACTGAATTTAAAGGGTCCATATGAAATTAAATTGAAAAACGCATAACATGAAAGTTCTTTGACTTTTCGAGACGAACAACTTTTTTTTTTTGAAGCTTTAACTACTGCAGGGGAGCCCCCCACAGCCTTTTATTCATCCCACAAAGTAACAAGTACATATTTACAGAATGCAAAACTGTACAAACAGAAAATAGAACTAAACTAAACTATACAAGACTATTAAGCCATGATTCTAAGAGAGGAAGAACCTTAGCCTTTACTCTGTACTTAAGCAGAGAGGCGTCATGTACAAACCCAGCCTTCCAGCCCCTGAAGGTGGGTCTAATATCCTTGAAGATCCAAGCATTACGCTGTTTCCATATGTTCCAGCAGGCTAAAATCAAAACTTCTGTGAAACAAGGTCCAGAAAAATTCTTTTTTGCATGTTGTAGACAGGCTGCATGTGTGTCATCAATCCACTCTATTTGTAAATAATTCCAGATCCTAGAGCTGTACATGCACTTGAAGAACAGATGGCTCCAGTCCTCAAGGCAGTGTGCATTACAGAGCACGCAGTCATTATTGTCAGTCACCTTCCATTGCCTCCTCATATCCTTTGTGTTAAGTCTGTCATGTAACAGTAACCATGCAAAGACTTTGTGTTTCGACATGCACTTCGATTTCCATATAGACTCAGAAGGCCCATGCTTTGGAAGTGAGGAGAAATGAAGGTTGTAGTAACTTATGGGGGAGTATACTCCTTTACTGAAGTTATATATCCACTTGTCATCCCCCTGCTGAGGTTCAACTCCCTCCAGCATATTACAACTTCTATTATTACAAGATTTTGATCCGGAGTCGTTTACTACCTCAAAAATGACCCGCAAGGCGTAGACCGAACAATTTTGGAAGGTTCGGTCCAGTCCATCCGAATTCGATCCAGATTAGGGTTTTGGACGTGAATCAAAGTCTTTTCTTGCACGGGAAGTCCAGCCGCCTCTTATATACGTGAGGGGTGACGGCCGATTGATCCAACACCAATCGAACAAACACATCTACTACTTTTTCGTGTTCATCTACTTTTTATCCCTCTTCCTTGTATCTTTCTATTCGTTCTTCGTCGTTCTTCAATATTGGAGGCTGCGAATCCACGAGGCTCTAGGGGCAGTCATGCCGACCTAGGGCAACCCATAGCCGCTGCGAGCCCTGATGGGGTCCCTCCCGGGCGAGCGGGTTTCGGGTCTACAAAAACGTCCGCCGGATTGTCTTGCGTATCGCGCTTCCGGCGAGCCTCCGCGGAGTGAGTTGCGGAGCATCTCCCTCGGCGCCGCGGGTACACGTGACGTGTTCATGTGTCAACAAAATCTTAAACGACAAATCATGCAAGAGCAAAACTAAGAAGAGTGGTGTTATAGGAAAGGTATTTGCGACTGTGTGATGGTTGAGTTTTAGTCTCTTGGCTACTCTTCTTGGTTGCGGCCATTTCGTTGTTGCCCACTTGAGTTGTTGAGACCATAGTGTTGTGGTTGTAGGAGTGCTGGAACCGTAGTGGCGGTGGGGTTGGGGAGTAGTTTGCTTGCTCAGTTTTTGCCATGGTTGTAACGGATTTCGTCGGATTTTTCCGTAACTCATTGAGAAAGCCTCTTCTTTTTAATCTATGGATGAGACAATTTTTGCATCCATTTCAAAACAACATTCAAGTATCAGTCACTATTGCATATCGTTGCCAAAGTAATCGCTCCATTTGCATGGCCGTCCAAGGTTCAGATGCAGAGTCGCACATTATGATGTAGTGCAAGACCATACAATATGTGTCTCAAAAGAGGTTCAAAGAGGCTTTTTAACCGGTTCCGCGTATAGTAGAGCATCCCTTTGATGTTGTCAGAAAAAGAAGCAAATCAACTTGTTGGTTCGGAGCATCCGTTTGATGTTGTCGGAAAAAGAAGCAAATCAACTTGTTGGTTCAGTTCAAAAGTATCTAAATGCATGTAGAGACAAAGCGGTTCAATACATAGCGGTCACACACCACCAACTCATACAAAAGTACCTTTTTTTTTTGCTTCGAACCCCATACACTAAGATAATACACATAAGGGGATGGCCCAATAGCCAACCGAAACCAGATTAGCACAATGGATATTGATATTGTTGTTTTAGGTTTTCCAAAATCTGAATGCGTAGTATTAGTAGTTTCCTTGAATAATGCAGGATTTTTCTTCCAGTAGCAGTAACGCTGGAATTAAAAGCTACGACCATTACAAATTTGACTCGCAACCACAACTCTAAACTTGCGCAGCTCTGGAGGCTAGAACACTAATTACTACTACATACAATTTACACGGCTTTTGGTAAGCAATCGCAGTGGAGGGATATATAGATTCATTCATTCATTCAGGAGTACATATCTATCCATCAGGTGTTGCTCCACTTGTATCGGCGGAAGAGGTCCTCGGTCTGGGCGTTCTTGAAGGCGCTGCAGCCGATGACGTAGACGACGACGAGCGCGACGGTGGCGGCGACGAGCGCCACGTTGGCCCTGCGCCACTGGTCGCGCAGGGTGCCCAGCATGCCGGCCTTGCAGGAGCTGCACCCGTAGCAGAGCTGCCGGGGGTCGTTGCTCCACGCGCCGCAGTCCGCGTCCGCCGCCGGGTTCGCCGGGTTCGTCCACACCGTCGGCGAAACGTACGCGTACCCGCACACCGTCGGCGGCTTGCAGCACCCGGACTGCACCCAGGCACAAACGGCTCCTTCAGATTATTTGGACATGGCAATGCAAGACTAGTCCATGATCTATACAGTGCGGAGGTGAGCTGGTTAGCAAGGAAATTGAGCCATGCTTAGGCTTTGGTTGCATTATGCACATGGAAGCTTCTCTCGTTCCGATACAGCCTCGAATCGCTCAAATCAGGACGAGTGTACATGCTTCCATGCGCTGATCCACATTTTTATGTCGACCTGTTCTCACACGCTTGGTTTAGACCACTGGCTCGAAAAAATAAAATAAAAACAATAATCCTGTGGTAACTATATATGCCTCCTTAATGAGAATCCCAGAATTTATTTTTCGCACCACAAAGAGGAGTCGAACTCCGGTTTGCTGGGCTAAACCAGCTGTGAGCCTAGCCATTGGGCTAATGGCCCATTCTCAGGCGCTAACACCGCACTTTTTCCAAATATCATGATATCAACCCATCCCTTTTCGATTTCAGTTCTTTCTCCCACAAGCTTAGTACTCACAGTGTCGTCACATGGATATGACCCACTTGCACTAGCACGATTAACCCACAAATCTCATCAGCCTACCTGTCTTTGATTCGATCTTAGACCATTTGCACGTCAGGAAAAAAATGATCGTCCCACGGTGCGGGGATCATGGGTGTAAAATCTTTTGGGAGATTACTCGACCCTGCTTTTCTCCATAGAGCCCACAAAGTTTTTTCACTGCTGATTTGATTCCGTTTGTCAACCAGTAGTACTTTAGCTACTTCTACCACTATAGTCGTACTACCATCGGATATTTTGGTGATTGGTATCTAACTTGAATAGTACTTGATCCACATGCCGCAGTCCATGTTTTACCACTTAATAATGCTACAATGCGGGTAATTGAAGTGATGAATCCGAGCAGTTAGCATGAGTATCATTTATCAGTACCTGGAGCGGCGACAGATCGGACTGGTAGAACTGCTCGGGGGCGATGAAGACGGCGCTCTCCACGCCGAGCTTCCTGCAGGTGTCCGAGGAGGCGAGGCACGCCCCGATCCGCTCCCACCGCCGCGGGTCAGCGACGTACCCCTGCAACCAGCCGGAGAAGCCCTCGAGGCGGTAGTCGCGGTAGGCGCGCCCGGGCACCGGGTACGCGCCCGAGCCGTGGGTGACGGCGAAGGCGAAGACGAGGAGCGCGAGGAGGAGCGTGATGAGCGCCGCCATGGCGAAGAGGTACGCGGCCAGCAGGCCCTGCCGGTTCCAGTAGGCGCCGACGAAGCCGGCGAGCGCGACGAGAAGGAGGAGCGCGCCGAGGATGGCCACCGGCCAGCGCGCCAGGCGCGCGCACTCGGCGCCCTGCTTGGAGGCGAACCAGAGGCCCGTGGCGACGACCGGGACCGTGCAGAGCAGGGCCAGGAAGTTGAGGCACGCCGTGATGTTGTTGCTCACGCCCATGGCTGGCCGGACACGGACGGGTCGGCCGTCGGCGGCGAGAGCGACAGAGCGAGCGTGAAGTGAGTGTGGGTGTCGACGTTGCCGGTTGTCCCGGTCGAAAGGAGACTCCCCTTTCGGATTTCTCTCAGCGAAACGAAACACTTTCTACGCCAGGTGTGAAATGGAGACCACGGACGCTCTGCACCAGTGAGGCCTGTGTCCTTCTTGGATGATGCACCCGATCGGGGAGGTCGGCAGCGGCAGCTTCCTTTGGCCGTTCCAATGGGGTTTCGTGCCGCCGTGTTACAGTCGCCGGGCACCGGCCCGATGTCACTGATTGACACCGTCGGCCGCGCTATGGCAAATGCGGCGGTGCCAACTTAGCTTAATCGGGAACGAGATTGCAGAGATTTTTTTTAAATAATATTAATTTTAATAGTAATTTCGGGTAATAGCACGCGCGGCGGAGATATTTGAAAAATAGCGCGCTGTCGGCCCCGAGCGCGACGAAAGTCGAGTTTCAGCCTGGGGAGGGCCGAAAGTTGGCTGTCGGCACGGTACGCGACGAGAGAGATTTTTTTTTAAATAATATTAATTTTAATAGTAATTTCGGGTAATAGCACGCGCGGCGGAGATATTTGAAAAATAGCGCGCTGTCGGCCCCGAGCGCGACGAAAGTCGAGTTTCGGCCTGGGGAGGGCCGAAAGTTGGCTGTCGGCGCGGTACGCGACGAGAGCTGCATGCAGCTCTGCGCGCGCGGCAGGCGGGGCCCGCGACTTTCGGCCCCGAGCGGAGCGAAAGCGGGTTTCGGTCCGGAGCGGAGCGAAAGCTCGTCCGCATGCAGTCGACGCGCCTCTCTCCTTTCTTCTTCCCTTTCTTTCTCTTCTTCCTTTCCCTGGTTCGTCTTCCTCCTTTCCTCTTCCTGCTCTTCCTCCCTCCACCAAATCCAGGCCAAAAAACTTGTGCTGCCACAGATTTGATCGGAAAAAAGAGAGAGGAGGGACGGGGCATCCAGGATCTGTGGATGGGATAGCTTTTTGTGGAGTCGTTTTGAGGTGTGGAGGTGGAGGATTGGGAGCAATGGTGGTCAACAATGGTGCCTAGTGATGGTACAAGTTGTTGTTTGAGAAGGTGGTGTTGTGCTGGAGCAGTGGTGGCGGCAGATTGAAGCCGGAGAGCGGCGCTGACCGGATCGACACGCGTCAAGGGTAAACCCTTATTAGTCACTAGATAATTATTGTTTAGTGTAATAATACTCTGTTAGTGGACGGGTGCATAGTAAGTATTTTGTTGGTGGTTGCGTTAGTAGTAGTGTAGACAATTTTAGTCAGTGGATTCGTTAGTATTACTGTCGGAATAATTTATTTGGTGGATGCGTTAATATTATAGTACTATTATTTTGTTGATTAATGCAGTGTAGAAATTTTGCGATCGGTTAGAATAAATATTATTCATTGGGCGCATATTTTTCAGTGATCGGCATCTGATGATGCAATAAATTTGTTTAGGTCATGGAAGTGGTTGATGTTGTTGTGCACTATGGCGCCGGTAATGTCGGTGTAAACGAGTCAGGTGTTGATTTGAGTGAATTTGGGAATATGTTGATTCAGCTTACAGACCCAGTGAATTTGAGAATAGCTGCCATTCAGCAGTATTTCACGATAAATTTCGGTTTGATCCTAATATCTGGGCTGTTAAGATTCAGTCTGTATGGAGCAAATCCCGTACAAATATTTTTCGGGAGTTGTTGCCGCTTGATCGGACAAGTCAGTGGACATCTTGGCTAGCATCATGCAAACGCCGAGGTACACAACCTGAAATCCTGCTGGTATTTTATCTGAAAGAGAACAATTTGGAACACGGTGGCGGGGGTCCTGAGCATGGAGAGAGTAGTCAGTGTACTGGCTCAGAGAATGTTGATTTGTTTGGCTCCATGGAAATATTTCTGATAATTATGAACCGGCACTTAGTAGTCAGTCGGCAGGACCTGCGCATGTAGGGGAGGCAGATGGGGATGAGTACGCAGGAACATTGCAGCAACAGATGTTGGACGAAGATGAGGATGGCCTTGCAGAAGATCTTGATTCTGATAATGAAAATGATGCTCATGATCAAGATGATGAAGAGGATGTTGACGATGTGCCTATTCCTGACTCTTGGAATGAGGACAAGTCGAACATGACAGTCGTGCAAGACGGAAACTCTTCGTCATGGGAGTATCACATGAATAATATTCAAGTGGTGCTCAGTACAGCACAAAGCAGCAGCTTAGGGAAGCCGTGATTAAGTGGGCTTTGTCCACGCAAAGGGTTTTCCGCACTGAAGTCTCGAACAAAATATTTGACTATGAGTTGTGTTGATATTAACTGTCCAGGAAGGGTGCATGGTCACTTACCGAAGTATGACGTGATGTGGGTGGTTTCAGGCTTCGAGCCGCACACTTGTGAAATATCGAGTACATTGAGACCATCCAAACCTGACTTCAACTCTCATTGCACGCCTCTTGTATGATGAGATAGTGCGGACAAAAGACATGGTGGCGAGAAACATCATCTCGACAGTTAAGGCTAGATGGAAAACAACCATTAAGTATGGGAAGGCATGGAGAGCAAAGCAGAAGGCTCTGGAGGAGAGGTTTGGGACATTTTATGATGCATATGATAATGTTGTCCATCAAATTACCACATTGAACGAGAGGAATCCTGGCACCCATGTAGCTTTGCAATATTTAAGATTCCCGAGGAGCCAAACTATTCTGTATTTTGCAGGATGTTCTTCTCGTTCGCAATATGCATCGAATCTTTCAAACATTGTCGTCCAGTGCTCTGCATCGATGGCACATTTCTGACAGGCAAGTACAAGGGACAGATACTGACCGCCATTGGTGTGGATGGTAACCAACAGATCGTTCCTATTGCCTTTGCCTTCGTAGAGGGTGAGAATTATGAGAGCTGGTTATTCTTTCTGAGGGAATTAAAAAAGGGGGTCGTGGAGGATCGGCCAAACGTGTGCATACTTCATGACAGACATCCAGGTATGTTGAAGGCAATCAAGGCACTACAGCAGCCTGCTGGGGACGAACCTGTACCATGGACTGACTTGCAGAGCCGATGGTGTATGCGTCATCTCGCTGCGAATTTTTACTCATGTTTTAAGAGTAAGCGGCTGATGAATCTGTTCAAAAGACTCTGCAATATGAATCAGGAAAGGAAGTACAATTTTCTGTGGGAAATACTCACTGAATTCACGAACAAACAAGTGAAGGAAAGAAGAGCTGCACAGGCAACAGCGATCGCTGCGCAGGTGAGAGCTGCACAGGCTTCGCAGGCGTCTGCATCACAAACAGACGAAGGGATCCTGTTGGATTGTGTGACTTGCCTGGAATTGACCCCCGGGAACGAAGAGAAAGAAAGGAAACCGAATACGGAATTTTGTAGAGTGGATAGAAAAAGAGCCTCCCGTGAAATGGTCTTTGTTGCACGATACAAATGGAGCACGATATGGCATCATGACAACCAACCTTGCTGAGGTATATAACTTCGTACTCAGAGGTAACAGGGGTTTGCCACTTACAGCACTTGTGGAGGGGATTATGCACGGAACAATGACATATTTCAGAGATAGACGTCAAGAAGCTGTCGAACATATTGAACGTTACCCCAACACACCATATTGCAGGAAGATCAGGTTGTACATGGAGAGAAAGACAAAGAAGGCACGTTTGCATGGCGTCATTAGGATTGGTAACGAAGAAGCCAGGTATGAGGTGCGCTTACCTACTGCGAGATTTGGTGCTGCTAATGAGATGAGAACCCACGAGGTTAAAATTACTGATGAAGCACCGCCATCTTGTGAGTGTACATGCAACAAGCCGAGGCTACTTCACCTCCCTTGCTCTCATGTGTTGGCAGTCTGTGGGCAGATGGGTTTGAACCCGTACTATTTCGTGTCACCGTATTACATGAAGGAGGCAGTGGTGCATACCTGGACCGGGGAGATGGCAGGATATAGAGTTGTCGGTAACTTCAACAAGGTTGATCCTGCAAAGCGAATGTACATTCCTCATCCGGCTATGAAAAGGACAACTAGAGGGAGACGACAGTCACTGCGCATACGGAATGATATGGACGAGTCTGAAGCAGGTGGAAGCACTCGACAATGCTTATATTGCACTCATTTCGGCCATAGGGAGAAGAATTGTCCGATTACCCAAGGAGCCGGAGAAACGAGGAGAGCTGTTCCTGCACGCGGTCAAGGCAACAGAGGAAGAGAGGGCGTGCACAGCGTGGCTAGCACGTGGTTTTTATTTGTAATATGTAATATGTCGTGAAGACTATGTTTTTATTTTTATGTGTCATAACTATGTTCGAATATGTAATAAATCGTGAAGACTATGTTTTTATTTGTACGTGTCATAACTATGTTCGAATATGTAATAAATCGTGAAGACTATGTTTATTTGTACGTGAAACTATTTGAATAGTAATAAATCGTGAAGACTATGTTATTTTTTTGTGTCTTGCCGTTAGTTTACTTTGCAATTTATTATGAAGTACTTAATTAATCTATACTATGCAGATGGCTGGACGTGACTTGCTTGACGACACGATTGATGCCAAGCATCGGGCTAGGATTTGGGAGTCTGGTACACAACCACCAGTGTTGCGTACTCGGACTCCAGGAGCTAATTGGGCGCTGCACCCCGCTTGGGTTGATCGGTACGTGAAACCTTATGTTCAATTATAAGCATCAGTAGTACGCTAAAAATTGCTGACAGACTCGGGTCTTCTGTATGCAGGCTGGCTTGGTCTGGTCTGTTACCACTTGCTCGTCTAGTTGAGATGAGTCCAGAGCTGTCGGTTGAGATTCAGCCAGAGGCTGACGGACAGGAGGCCCAGCGCCTCCACCGTAGTGCTAGTAGTCGTGTCGGCGTGGACAAGTCATTGGTGAGCTGCTTAGTTGATCGGTGGAGGCCCGAGACCCACACGTTCCACTTTCCGTGGGGGGAGATGGCACCTACTCTTCAGGATGTGTCATACTTGTTGGGACTTCCTTTGTCGGGCGAGGTGATTGGACCGACGGACTCTCCAGTCGGTTGGCGTGACGCCATGCAGGCACGGTTCGCAGGCGTGCATCCGGAGAATCCAGAGTTGGTGTACAGTTCTCACGGTGTGAGACAGGCATGGCTGAACAATTTTCAGGTAAACCCATCGTTATTTTAATGTTTAGTCTTTATCGATCGGTATGTCAATACTAACTGAAATTCTTATTCATTGCAGATTAATAACTTAGGGTACCCTGAGATGGCTTTGAGTCAGCCGCAGATTACTAGAAGTCTGGAGGCCTATCTACTGTGGCTATTTGGCAAGGTGATGTTCACTGAGACACACCAGGACACAATTACTGCACGCTGGATACCTGTGGCGCACGAGATTGCAGAGGCGCAGAGGGAGGAGGACATTGTGCCCCGGAGTTTCGGGTCTGCACTCTTAGCCGCTACTTACAGAGCGATGTGCAACGCGTGCGTGAAGAGCTAGAGGACATCTTCACTACTTGGATGTCCACTTTTTCTGCACCTTTGGTCTTGGGAGAGGTTCCCTGTTGGTAGACCTGACGTGAATGCGCACATCCCCTGGGACTACACACTCATGGAGCATAACCTAGCCGAAGCGCCTACGTTTGGCAGCACATGGGCACAGCGAGAGGTAAACATTTACATCATTTAGTTGTGTTCGCTCGACTTACTTTGTTATTTTACGGTCAACTAACTAGTTTGTTTATGTACAGAGAAGATTCAGGGGAGTCCAAGTCAGGAATTGTTATAGAGCATTCACTGAGTGGTTCGATGCGCTTCAGGACCACCAGGTTATATGGGAGCCATACGGGGATGTCGCAAGGCAGAGTAGATTCCCCGGCGGGCTTTCTGACCTGTGCACGAGAGATCGGAGGTACTGGTTGACTACAGCTCGTATTGTGTTCGACGTCTCGGTGGAGCAGATGGCACAACATCGGATCATGAGACAGTTTGGAGGACGGCAGTTGCCGGTGCCTCCTACTCGACCTCAGCTCCCTTCCCACGTGCACAGGTAACTCTTCTAGATGAAACTATTTTTTCTATTTTGTGTATGCATCCAGTTGTTTTTAATTGCTCTACACGTATATATGCTACAGGTTAAGTCGTCAAGGAGACAGACCACTTGCAACTTGGCTACAGAAGCTCCAACCGTACATGGTAGAATGGGCGACTGCGACCGCGATTGAAAATCTATGGCTGGACAATGAGGCGTTTGTGCGTGCTGATTTTGATCATACCTCCAGACATACAGACAATCCACTCGCACACGGTTACTTCCGACGCTACAGCCTGATCAGATGCAGCCAGCTAGTGTGATCGACATGTACCCACTACACGGTATTGGGGGGCCGCGGTACTCTGCGGTACGTACTAAATTTATGTGCCTCCATTGCATAATCTATGCCTTCATACAAATTTCTAACATTTTTTCCTTACTAAACAGGCTGAGCAGATAGCAGAGATTCAGCGTGATGTGAGTAGGTACAACCCGCCACCTGAGTGCAGGCCATGGTTCAGACGACTAGAGGAGAAGCTACGACGTGTGTACAGTGTGCTTACCTGTTCCGGTGTTGCCGATGTTGTGCCACGCCAGCCAGCTCCGCGTCCTCCGCGCCACTCTACACCCACTCCGGATGCACAGGTATCACCTTCCGCACACTACACACATCGACACGACCCGAGACCTCGTTTTACACCTCCTCAGCCTAGGAGCACACGACCTACGTTCGAGGTCGGTTCATCATCTCACCAGCCGGAGCATTTCGAGCCGGGTCCTTCTCAGCCAGTTCCTTCCCAGCCGGGTACTTCGTCGTGGGTCATGCCCCCTCATATGATGATGCAGCAGCCTGGTATGCATCAGTGGGGCATGCCACGTGATCAAGGTTTCGGGCAACACCCTAGTATGTACGGTCAACCGTCTTATGCAGAGATGATTTGGAGCGGGGTTGCACCGCCTATGACTCAGCCAATGCTCGATCTCGGTTAGTATGTTTTATTTTTTCCACATATTACTCTTGTTCATCAACATCACATACTAACATACTATCATCTGCAGGTGGAGGTGGTTCGGCATACAACTCTCCACGATTTGACCAGGAGAATCCGATGTACTGTACGCCACCGCCCGTCACACAGCCTACGCAGGACGAGGACGAGGAGTCGCCGCTGCAAGGTAGTGGGACGCAGCCGCGACAGGATGACGTGGACTTGACAGTGCCTCGTCAATTGAGGTAGCTCACAGGTACGGCAGATCAACGCCCGTCCAGCCCCCTCCTCGTCAGGCTCGGCCACGCAGGGGTCAGTGATATATTTGGGACATACTCGTACTTAGGTGTATGAGACATATCCGTATATCTATTTCTATGTGAGACATATTCATATTTATGTTCGTCTGTACGAGACATATTATATCTATGTACGAGACATATTATTATCTATGTACGAGACATATTATAATTGATACGAAACATCCCACATTGAATCGATAAATTAATTTAACATACAACTAGAGATCTACGTTACAACTTCACTAATTCTAAATACTGGATAGAACAAATTAAGGTACAACTTCAAATTACGATACAACACAAGTAAAACAAAGACTCTACCTATCTCCCATCGATGCAGCCTGCACCATCCGCCGTGTTGCCACCCTTGCCCTTTGACGAAGATTCTGCCTTCTTGCCTTTGCCCTTGGACGAAGCTTCTGCCTTCTTGCCATTACCCTTGCTCGATGCTTCAGCCTTCTTCTCCTTGCCCTTGCTCAGTGCTTCAACCCTCCTTTCCTTTGACGACGGCATGAAATCGTCGTCATCATCGCTGTCAACTACCCAGAGACAGGAACGACCGTACGAAGACGGTCAGCTTCAGTTCGGTAGAACGGACTATTCGTAACTTTCCTGTCAAACTTATCTGCAAGCCTGAGCATTTCTGCACGAATTTGGAGCGGGGTCCTATACGGAAACCCATCGCGGCATAGCTTCGCCCCAAGCAAAGCGAGATGACTCTCAGTGTGCAAAATTTCTTCAATGGAACTACCCTACCATCTACCTTCAAATTGCTCGAAAGCTGGCGAGATGCTCGATGCGGAAATGTGAAACCCGGACACACACTTCTCGCAAGGACCAATACACACCATGCTTGCGCTCAAGTGAGTACCATGCTACTTTCGACTGGGTTTTATAGAACTACCGGTGGCGGGAAAAAATTAGACGGTGCCTACTTTTGGCGGTAAACGGTGGCTGGAACGATAGCGGGAGGTAATTGGGCGGGAAACGGTGGCGGGAAGAAATTGTGCGGGAAAAGGTGGCGGGAACAAATTTGGCGGGCAAAACTGCGACACATTGTGGCATAAGAGTAACCAGGGAAGGGGAAGGAGGAAGAGAAGAAGGGGGAGAAGAAAGATGCGCCTGCCGACGGTGGAGGGACTTTCGGCCCGCTCCTGACCGAAAGCTGCTTTCGGCTCGCTCCGGGCCGAAACACGTGGGCCCCGCCTGCCGCGCGCGCAGAGCTGCTCAGAGCTGCATGCCGACACCCTACTTTCGGCCCCCTCCAGGCCGAAAGCCTACTTTCGGCTCGCTCCGGGCCGACGCCACTCTATTTTTCAAATTTCATTGCAGCGCATACTATTACCCGAAATTACTATTAAAATTAATATTATTTTAAAAAAACTCCGAGATTGCAGCTCCATCCGGTGTGCTTGGCTCAGTTAAAAAAACAATCTACGGAGTAAGATTTTTTTTAGTGAACAATCTAAGATTTTTTGCTGCCTTTGACCAGCGGGCGTGGCCCAGCTCGCCGGCGGGCTTTGTGCTGCACGGTCCACCGTTGGAGGATCCTGGGCTTTGTCATTTATTTTCCTTTTATGAGAACCATGTGATCTGTCGTACTTCTCTTTAGAGGCGCTTGAACGTGGGCCTACCTTCAGGTGCCCCACTATGGACATCTGTTGCACGTACAAGGTAAGGCCCAGTAGCAGGCCTGCCAGCGAGCCACAGCCAAGGCCCACGAAGGGGGCCAGGAAGAGGAAAACCTAAGTCGGTAGAAACCTACCTTATCTGTAAACCTAATCGGATGCGAATCGCCGAGACCTAGCCTCCTATATAAAGGTTAGGAGGGCCGCCGATCTAGGTCACGCAATACTCATACCACCAAAGCCCTAGCGAGATCACATCTCGTCGGGACGCCATTATAGCTCCTTCGTACACCTCATATATCAATAACCAGACAAGCAGTAAGTAGGATGTTACCCTCCGGGGGCCTGAACCTGGTTAAACCTTGCTTGTCAGCCGACAATACTATCAGCGCTACCACGTCTCTCCCCCTTAATCTCAACCCTAGGTACCGAACCATGAGATTTGATGTGTTAACACCACGTCAATTGGCGTCGTCTGTGGGAAAGACTAGCGCTGGATCAGCGGTTTCGGCGGCTTCATCGGCAAACGGCAACTCGCCGGCTTCATCGGCAAACGGCAACTCGTCGGCTTCACCGGCAAACGGCAGCTCGCCGGCTCCATCGATCATCAAGCCGATGTACTTCGGCACCCTCGGATTCGACCCGCACTCGCCGGTCACTCGCCCGACGTTCGCGGACCTCCACTTAGGTGCGGATCTGACTTTCGGTCGTTTCAACTTCATGTTAGCCGGTGGGGAACACATGACTTGACGAACTCACGCCAACTAGCGGCGATCGCACCCGCATCTCCATCGACTGCATCTGCGCCGACCGTGGCATCGGTCGCATCTCCATCAACAATCGTGATCGCATCGGCTACGCCTTCATCGATCGTGCCTTCATCACCCGCGTCTCCATCGACTGCAAAATCCACGCCTTTTTCGTTCGCGGGAGGCGCGTCTTCATCAACTGCTTCACCAAGCTCGGTATCGCCATCCTCCGGCTCCCCAAGCGATGCCGAGGCAGAGGTCGAGTCCGCACACCAATACGACAGCGACGAACCTCACATACTGTTCGACGACTACGTCGACTCTGACACTTCCACCGACAACTGCAGCGGCGGCGGAAACCATATCTCGCACGCTATACCATATCAAGTTTGCGTGGTCATCGAGAACAACGGGACAGATCCCCAAGCATCTGAGGCTGCCAACCGCCGCAACGCTCCAGCATACCCATTGACAGTAACCTTGCCGGACGGGAAGACAACACTTACCATCATAGAGAAGATGGCGACCAAAGCAAAAAAGGCCATCGAAGAGTGCCTCATGATGCCCGAAGACTCGACCCGTGAGGAGCTCGCAACACATCAGTACCTCATCTGGCAGGAGAATCTTCGGCTGAAGAACTACCAAGTGGCACTCGATGAGCGCAGGAGGCAAAGCGCGTCAAGCGCGCGAAGGGCGGGATAGTCTCTCCAATCCACAGGACAGACGGACCCTAGACACCATTCCAGGCTACAGCGCATCCCAGAAAGAGACAGAGCGGCCCTAACCCGCAACTTGGACCTCTCGTTCATGACGCATGACGACGAGGGGATCCCTATCCCCAAGACAGCCACAGGAGCTCTGCTCTCGGTGGCCACATACCTCAGAACGACACAACCTCCCGAAGGTGACCCTAACGCGGCTCTGCATCGTCAACAGATCAAATCACTCAATCTGGCCGCCACGGCCATAGTACCAGAAGCTGAGATCGCTGAGGGACACACGCCACGCGGAGGAGGCAGAGGGCACCGCACGGCCAGCCCACGGCGCGACCTGCAGACTCGCGACAATCGCGACCGCGCAGTAACCATCCACGAGGACAGAGACCGCCGGCGCCGCGACAACGACGGACGGAACCGAGGACAACTAGTCACTCGCCACCTCAGGGAAGGTGAGGACGCGCGCAATGTCATAACCCAGCGTAGGGTCAACAAAAGATGGTCTAGAAGATCCTCTCGTTCCTCTAGCAGCGATTCATACTCTGATGACGAGTTCGAGCCACGTGGATCCCTATGCTTCAGTCGACGCATCCGCGAGAGAAGGATGCCCAAAGGGTTTAGATTAACATCTGAAACACCCAAGTTCGACGGCCGCCAAGAACCATCATCCTGGTTGGAAGACTACAAGATAGCAGTCTCCTATCAGCGAGGCACTACAACAACGGCGATGCAGTACATCCAGCTGATGCTCATGGGTTCAGCTCGTGATTGGCTCAAGAGCTTACCCAATAGCTCATACGACTCCTGGGATCACTTCAAGGAAGATTTTATCAAAAACTTCGTCGCAACATGCGAACGGCCTATGACATTCGAAGAGTTGCGAGCCTGCAAACAGCGATCGGACGAGTCGCTGCGACCGTACATCCGGCGCTAGACCACCATACGCAACTCCATGGGCGCGATATCAGAGGACAGAGCAATCGACGCTTTCACCCGAGGCCTCGCCAGGAGAAACTTCCAAGAAGCACTCGGGCGCGAGAAGTCGCGTTCAATCGCCTAGCTCATGAAGGTCGCCAACGAATGGGCAGATGGAGAAGATTCGGTGCGCGACGAGCGCCACGAGTCACCACACCGCGACAACGACACTGGTAACTGGGGTCGCAAAGATAGCCGCGACAACAATCGGAGACGGAAGCGCAAATCTCGCCACTACGACGACGCAGATGGCGCGAACTGGTGGCGGCTGGATACGTCGACACACGCGACAAGCGCGGTCGCAGCGGAAACCGTCAGGACGACGCAGCCGTGATTATGGACAGCGCAGTGATGGGTACCACAAGCGGGAGTGGCGGAAAACCCGCGATGACTCGCAAGATCAGAGCACACCCGCAGAAGAAATCGAGGAGGAGTGCAGGTTCCACATGTTCAAGGGAGAGGACAGAAAACTCCACTCGAGACACCTGCTAAAAGATTGCAGAAAATTCACACGGTTGGCGACTGAGTACGCCAGACGCTATCAAACGGCTCCGCTACAGCCGCAAACGGAGCCCCTCTAGCACTTCCAGCACCTCCAGCACCAGCCGGGCATATGGCGAGTACAATACATCATCAACCACGCATAGAAGGCCCGGGAGCAGCGGCGGATCAATATCCCAAGCCCCAGGGGCAAATGAACATGATACAAAAGGGGCGCCCCTCCAACAGGCTACAAAAGCTGCACACTCGACAGGTCAACCTAGCTACCATGTCACCACCTGCCGTACCCGAGTACTTGAAAGGGTCCGAGACCAGTATCACATTCTCCCGCGAGGATCACCCGCCTGCGTGGTGCGTCCGGGGCATGCCGCCCTAGTGCTTGACGCCCAGATCGGTGGGTTCGCCATGTCGAAAGTCTTCATGGATGGAGGAAGCGGAATCAACATCTTATTCGCTGACACACTGCACAAAATGAATTGGTCGGTCAAAAATCTGGCAAAATCCAAGAACACCTTCCATGGCATCGTACCGGGCAAAGCAGTCTACCCGCTTGGCACAATTCAGCTCGCAGTTATCTTCGGCGGGCGAGATCACTTCAGGACAGAGACGAGTTCGAGGTCGTCGACTGGAAGTCACAGTACCACGCCATCCTTGGGCGCCCGACATTCGCTCGATTCATGGCTGTCCCGCATTATGCATACCTCAACCTGAAGATGCCGGGACCCAAAGGAGTTATCACGGCGAGCGGCAACTTCCAGCGCTCTGACAGCTGCGACAGGGAGTTCAGCAAGATCTCCGAGATGTTTGGCATGCAGGAGCAACTCGCGGATCTCTCCCTCACCAACGACCGTAGCCTCTTCCCTGAATCCAAGAAGTCAGCACCCGACAGTGCTTTCAACGCCACAAACAATACGAGATCGCATCAGGTGCACCCGACGGACCCATCAAAGACGGTCAACGTGTCATCAAGCTTAACTTCTGCATAGGAAGGCGCGCTCATCAACTTCCTCCGTGAGAACTGGGAAATCTTCGCCTGGTGTCCAGCCGACATGCCATGTATTCCCAGGGAATTTGCCGAGCACTCCCTTCAATTATTTCCAGATACCAGACATGTGAAGCAAACAATGCGCCGTTTCTCGGAGCCGAAACGGGAAGCCATAGGACAGGAAGTCGACAGATTACTCGCCGCCAAGTTCATCCGCGAGATCAAAAAATCAGACTGGGTCGCCAACCCTGTCCTTGTACCAAAAAAGCACACAGACATACTTCGCATGTGTGTCGACTTCACAGCTCTCAACAAATGCTGCCCCAAAGACCACTTCCCGCTGCCACGCATCGACCAGATAGTCGATTCGACTGCGGGCCGCGCGCGTTGTCCTTCCTGGATGCCTACTCAGGCTACAACCAGATAAGTATGAAGGTCGAGGATGAGGACAAAACGGCATTCATAACGCCATACGGCGTCTACTGCTACACAACTATGCCCTTCGGGCTCAAGAACGCGGGTGCCACGTACCAGCGCATGATGCAAAACTGACTCAAGGAGCAGATCAGACGCAACGTCCAAGTCTATGTCGACGATATCGTCATCAAAACCAAGGAGGAGGACACGCTCCTCGATGACCTGCGAGAGACATTCGCCAATCTTAGCCGCAACACGATCAAGCTTAACCCCAAGAAGTGTGTCTTTGGCGTGCCAGCCGGACATCTTCTAGGGTACCTCGTCTCGGCCCGAGGCATTGAAGTGGACCCGGAGAAGATTCAAGCCATCCTGACCATGGAGCGGCCGACCAAGCTTCGAGAGGTACAGAAGCTAGCAGGTCGGGTGGCAGCACTCAGTCGCTTCAAACTCGGCGAAAAGGCACTCCCATTTTACCAGCTGATGAAGAAATCGGACAAATTCGAGTGGATGCCAGAAGCCCAAGCAGCCTTCATCGACCTCAAGCGCGCACTGACAACCCCTCCAGTCTTAGTCGCGCCTCGGGAGCGTGAGCCGCTATACCTATATGTCTCCGCCACCAACAGGGTGGTTAGTACCGTGCTTGTCGTCGAGTGCATGGAGGAAGGACATGCTCATGGCGTACAGACACCCGTATATTACCTCAGCGAGGTCCTTTCCATATCAAAACAGCGGTACCCGCACTATCAGAAGCTAGCCTATACCATGTTCATGTCATCGCGAAAGGTCGCCCACTACTTCGCCGAGCACCCGATAACCGTAGTCAGCTCGGCCGGGCTCAGTGATATCCTCACCAACTCCGACGCAACCGGACGAGTCGCCAAGTGGGTCATCGAGCTAGGACCTCAAGACATCAAGTATGAGCACCCGAAAGCAATCAAGGCGCAGGTACTTCCTGACTTCACCACCGAGTGGATTGAGCCCAGCTACCAGGAGTCCCAGACGTGTCCAACTCATGGACCATATATTTTGATGGGTCAAAGAAGCATGAGGGCGCAGGAGCAGGCGTCGTACTCACATCGCCAAAAGGGGACAAGCTCTGTTACATCCTGCAGATGGACTTCCCAAACCTCCAACAACGAGGCAGAGTACGAAGCCTTACTACACGGCATGCGGATGGCCAAGGCATGCGGATGCACTCGACTCATGATCTACGGTGACTCCAACCTCGTCTTGCAGCAAACAATTAAGACATGCGATGCTACGGCAGACAACATGATCGCATATCGCGAACTACACAACCTCATGGAGGGCAACTTCGACGGTTGCGAGCTGCGTCACATTGGACGCGAAAGCAACGAGGAGGCAGACATGTTAGCCAACCTTGGCTCCACCAAGGCACCAGTTCCACCTGGCGTTTTCCTCGAGCGAATCAAGCACAGGTCGATCAAGACCAAGCAAACAGCAGCAACCTCGGCGCCGACTGACGCAGCCAAGGATTCTCCTCCGACTAGACAAGAAGATGAGCCAGTTGAAGTTCTCCACATCGAACCGACTTGGACTCACCCTTTCAACGCATACATGCTACGCAACGAGCTGCCATAGGATGCAGCAGAATCACGTCGTGTTACTCGATGCGCCAAGGCGTACAAAATCATCAAAGGCGAGCTGTACAAACGCATCATATCAGGGATCCTCCAGAGGTCATCACATTCGAGGACGGCAAGGCCATCCTCCGAGACATCCACGCAGGAACTTGTGGTCACCACGCAAGCAGTCGAGCACTTGTCGCCAAGGCCTTCCGAGCAGGGTTCTACTGGCCAACATCACTCAAGGACGCAGAGGACAAAGTCAAGAGGTGCATCGGCTGTAAAAAATTCGCAACCAAGCCGCACGCACCGGCATCAGAGCTAAAAATAATACCACTGGCCTGGCCCTTTGCCCAATGGGGACTCGACATGGTTGGGCCACTCAAGAAATCCTCGTGTGGAGGACACACCCACCTCTTGGTGGCGGCCGACAAGTTTACCAAGTGGATCAAAGCGGTCCCTATCACAAATTCGACGGCCACGACGGCGGTGAACTTCATCAAGTCTATCATCTACCGCTTCGGGGTCCCTCATAGCATCATAACCAACAACGGTACAAACTTCACGGCTGAAGAGTTCCGTGACTTCTGCAAAGACCAAGGTGTCAAGCTCAACTACGCGTCTGTGGCGCTCCCGCAGTCGAATGGTCAGGTGGAAAAGGCCAATGGACTCGTGTGCAGCGGAATCAAGAAGCGGTTGCTGGTGCCACCCAAACGAGCTACGGGTGTGTGGGTGGAAGAGCTACCGTCTGTACTCTGGAGCCTGCGAACTACTCCAAAGTAGTTCCGAAGCACTCTTGGGCCAAGCTAAGAATTTGTCGCGAAGCACTCTTGGGCACGCTAACCGAAGTTGCGAAACACTCCTGGGAACGCTACCGGGTTATGATTCACGGCAGATGTTACCAGGGGTAACTTAAGTTGGGGGCAAGGCGACTCTGGTGTTCAGGAGTTGGTTTAGCTCTACGAGGGAGAAGGTTTTTTACCCAGGTTCAGGTCCCCTCGGTGGAGGATCCCTACATCCTGCTATAATTCACTATATGATAACAGATTACATGGTGCGCCAATGGCGATGATCGCCGGAGTTTAGATGACTCCGGCGTGGGAGCTCTATTCTGAGCTCTCTCTATTTTGTCTATCTTCTTGGGCTTGAGACTTCTTGGATCTGTCCATCTATGACCTAGGAGCCGGCTTATAAAGTCCACCGGGTCTCCTGGTTGCATACAAGGTAAGGCCGGGTTATCCCCGTACTCGGAGTCCTACTCTAGGTCCTTCTAGGTCCTTCGTGGCCTCCAAGTCTTGGACTCCGTGATGCGTACCACCTTCGGGTCTTCTGGATCCTTCCTTCTACGGCCGGGTTACCGACAAGCTCTCCGGACCATCAGTTTAACCCGGCCCATGATGATGGCTTGCTGGCCTCGCCCGGCCTCCTGCCTGGCGGGTCATGCTTTCCTCCTCATGGGCCTACCGGGTTATGATTCCCCCAACACAGGTCGACCCAATACACGCCGTTTTTATGGTGTACGGCGCAGAAGCAGTCTTGCCCTTGGACGTACAGTTCGACGCACCCAGAGTCGTTGCGTACAAAGAAGAGGAAGCGGAGGAAGCACTCGAAGATGGCATCGATACACTGGACAAAGCACGCGACATCACGCGAGCTCGAACAGTTGTCTACCAGCAGAACCTCTGCAACTATCACAGTCGTCGACTGCGAACCAGGTCCTTCATGGTTGGCAACCTGGTACTTCGCCTGAAGCAGAAGAAGGTGCACAAGCTCGCCTCCCCATGGGAGGGACCCTTCATCATCACTGAAGTCATTGACGGCGGCGCATACCGTTTGAAGCACGCGAAGACGGGAGAACTCTCACACAACCCTTGGAACGTTGCGCAATTGCGCTGTTTTTATGCTTAGACTGCTCAGTCATCAAATGTAATAGAACATGATGTCGGATAGCTGCAGGTTTCAGATACGCTCTTTTCCTTATCAGGGTACCTAAGTGGACTGGAAGGTTTTTAATGAGCCGGCCTGCTAGCTTAACATACAAAGTGGAATAAAATCAATGTTCCTCTATCTTCTTTTTTACGTCGACTCGTACAACACCTAGGCCACACCCGAACACTCGGGGCTGTGCCGCGCAGGTTAAACAAATACATACACCTTGGCCGCACCCGAACACTCGGGGGCTGCGCCGCGCAGGTTCAAATTCACAAAACATCGGCCGCACCCGAACACTCGGGGGCAGCGCCGTACAGTTCTAACAAACACATAAAAACCTCGGCCGCACTCGAACGCTCAAGGGCTACGCCGGGCAAACTCAAAAGTTCACAATTCGCTTAACGCACCCGAACACTCGGGGCTTACATATTACACAATGAACCTCAAAATAAAATATAATGCAACCAACCCTTACATTTTACAGAAAGGATCCTAGATAGACAATGGAAACAAGACCGAGTCCTCCACCACCGCACGGAGTTGACGACGAAAATAAGCTTCAAGGCACGAACATCACCGCCTCCACTGGGGACTAGGCCACTTGGGGCGATGCCGAAAACATCGCACCGAAGCTGGAGCTGCTCTCCTCGTTGGTTTTCTTTTCGTGAGGAATAAATGAGACGACGCTGGAGGATCGCTGCGTCCAACAGCGTACAAAACCACATCTCACGACGCACAATTCGCAAATCTCACACTCGGGGGCTACGCCCCGCATATACATTACAATTATCCATAATTGGCTCGCAACGAGCATACATACATACATACATACATACATACATACATACATACAAGCTGCCGAAACACAGTAACTAATTACACATCTACTCACAAGCCTATCAGGTCAAGACTGCCTACTCAGGCTCTTCCTTCGGCTCCACTAAGCGGTCCGTCTCCTTCAAAACCTGATCCATGATGACGCATGCATGCTCTCGAGTCGCCGAGTAATGTTCCTGCATCAGCACAGGGTCCGCACCGGGCACAGGTGGTAAACCCTGAGCAATTTTACCCAAGTCAAGGTGCGGGTGGTGGACCCGCATGAAGGCGAGGGCAACAGTGGCTCCGCCTATAAGTTGCTCTCGAACAATACCCTTGATAGCTTTGCCATTTTGAAATCTCTCAAGCAGCGCCGCAAGACCCTATGGTTGCTCATTCAGCGGGAACAAAGCCCGGTGAACTCGAGCCAAGGCTGACCTGCAGGTTGTAATGACCCGTAGTTCAGAGAGTAGAAAGGCATTAAATTAGATTTGTGCATTTGCATAGCATGCATCTGAAAATACGGGAAAATTTAAAACTTTTTTCAACAAAGTCATAGAGTGTTCAACCATCACTCGAAAGGCTAGTTGAGAATGCCGTTAGTTTGACGAGTAACTAAAAACTTAGAATCCAACTTGCGAAACTTACATCGAGGTTTCGCTGATGTTGGTGGATTAGACCTAGTCATCAACATGAGTGCTATAAACTTTAAAATCTTGTCTTATCTAAATTCTCAAAATTTGGTTACAAACGAATAATACAAGAAACTATAAATCAAATGATGAGTATGACTTACATCATTAATCAAATAAGTACATGTCTTAAAGAAAAGAAGGAGTATATGGGGGGAGGATAATAAAATCCTAAACTAAATCTTAATCTAGATCATCTTACCTGATCTAGACTATCTTAGCTTCTTATCTCCCAATCTTCTAAAAAATATTCTAGAAGAGAAGGCAACACAAGAAAGGAGAAAGTTCAACAAGAAGATTATACAGAAGGATTTCTTAGATATGCATAGAAGCACTATGCTAGTCCATCACTAGTATTTGGAAACTCCTATATCAAATCAATTCTTATTTAACTTCTCTACAAATAGTGTGATGTTCTAAGGTTTGTGTTATATAGAAGTAGTTTGGTGACAAGCTTTGCAACCTTGTTAACAAATCACTTTTGTATGCTCAAACAATTGAGTGTCATATACAAATAAACAAAAGGACAGATAATACATGGTATTTCTCCAAGAGTATGATTATCACGGAGAGAGTAAAGCCAAAGCATAAACCATATGATCATCATCCATATGTAATCATCACATGAGTTAACTCTTAAATTCATGTGAGTGTGGACATGTCTCATAAGAAGGGGTTCACAAGTTCATCATGTGACCAAGACCATTTGGCTTATTCAAGATTCATTCTCAAGAAGAGATAAATCTGGACATGTCGTAAATGGAACCACATGGACTATAGTCAGCAATTGTTTTAGCAACTTGCTTCCACTGAAACAAGATCATCTATTTTTATCAAAGGAGTATATCATCCTTTTGATCATCAGAATGAGCTATGTAATTAAGCAAGATTATGTTCTCATCATTTTACCCATTTATCTTACCATAAGACCTGATCACAGGCAGGACAATTGTAATTTGTGCATCCACAGACATTTGATCATGTTTTCACATGATTTAGTTGTCAGGGATCACAAGTTAAAGGCACCAAGAAAATATGCATGCTTAGCATGAATTTGAATTCAAACACTATGTATACTCTTTGCAGTCATCACAGGGATCAAATCATGTTTATATCGTTCGACAACAATTTGGTGTTGCCCAGGAATTTATAAAGCACTCAAAACACAAGATTGAATATTTATATCTTTCTATAGTTGGAGCCAGGCAAGGAAAACATCTTTAGTATCTGAAAACCAATATCCACAAATAAATACTAGCATAACAAAGTTTTATCAGTTGCTCTAATGCAAAACAAAAATAAAGAAGTGTAAAGACACACATTTTATTAAAGGAAATAAATCCAAATATGCCACATTCATTTTATATGTTAAAGGAATTTAAAATACACAAAGTATTCAAAATTCAAAGTTGAAATAAACCTTCTTGTGAAAGTCAACACATCCCAGGACTTTCCTGCAATTAAAACTGTTCTAAACAGGTCCAAAACAGGAAACAGGGACTTGTTTACACTGTGTCTGCAATTTCCTGGAAACCCAGGGGGTTTTCTGCAACAATGCCTTTTCTTTCTTCTTCCTCCGGCCAGAAGGACGAAGCAGACGTTGCCGTGTCGATTTCTCGCGCCACCTCCTGCATGCTTGCTTCTCTTCGAGGATAAGAGCAGAGGAACATCATACTCGAACTTCTCTCTCACCCAGTACTCTTCGCATCCTCTCCCGCGCTCTCCTTTTCCGTCAGGCCGAAACCCTAGTTCGTCGGGCCGCCGTCGTGTGCCGTTGATTCCGGCCCCGCCGTGCTGCTGAGAGGGGCTGGGAAGCTTCGCCGTGCCGCCAGCGTTCTACTCGTCGAGTGGAGCGTGCTGGGAAGCTCGACGGAGGGATAATTCCGCCGTCTTCTCCAAGTCGGCCGTCGGCTTTCGAGGATGAGTTCGCGCCGTCCGTCTTCCCCAAGCCTCGTCGAGCCGTCCGGCGTGCTCGTGGTGAGCATACGCATCTTCCCATGCCCTTAATTTGTGCCAATTCGTCCGTGATCATTGCCGTGTCGTGTGTCGTCTCCGGCCGCCGCGGGAGCTCGCCGTTGTGCTTGCTCCGACGACCATTTTGGAGCGGCGCCGCCACCAATAGGTTCGCCTCGGTCTCCTCTATCCCGTGCCATCGAGCAAACAAGGAAACAAAGCCAGAATCGCAGCTGATTCATCGAATCCGTATTCAGCTGAGGAGGTTCTTCTGCTGATGTCAGCATGACATCATAAATTGATTTTCCTTTTCTAAAAATGATTTCTTTTATTTAAATTAAATTATTACATGTGACCCCACTATCAGAATTATTTCATTTTAGAAATTAATTTAGTAATTATTAAAATTATGACATGTGGGACCAACTCAAATTTAGAATTTTAGAAATTGTTCAATTTGAATTTAAACTTTGAAAAATTCATAACTAAATAATTTTAAATCAGAAAAATACAAATAATATACCAAAATGACCAGAAAATAGAATCTATCTGTTTGTGTAAATAAAATGCTTGTTTAATTAAATTTGAATCATCCTAAAATTGAAACAACAATTCACTTATTATTTTAAATATGGAGTTAATGGAAATGCTATTTTGGATGCATTTCAACTTCATTTAAATTATTTCACATGTGTAAACTTAAATTTGAATGTATGTTTTAATTATGGAATGTTATATAATTTGTGGACATGAATAATTTGTAATTCAAAAATGGATAATCAAAATGAAATTTTCCATAAGGAAAAAATTGTCAAATATATAAATCAATAATATAAATGAATCTGTAAACTTAAGAAATACTTATGCTATTATTTCATCATTATTGAATATTCTAAGTCATTCTTAACTCTTAAAAATAAGATTTCCATTTATTAAAATTTGATAATTATTATTATCTTTAACAATTGGTTAAGTTTGTGTTAATCATATTCAATTAAGTCATCAATCCAAATTAATAATTTCATCATAATATGAGATTACTTTGTTGTGTTTCTTCTAATTA
This sequence comes from Poa pratensis, assembly GCA_947311845.1. NCBI lineage: Eukaryota > Viridiplantae > Streptophyta > Magnoliopsida > Poales > Poaceae > Poa > Poa pratensis. Next base: position 26,058,816 of record CAMZMU010000070.1, on the reverse strand, counting down.
TAAATAAACATTAATTATTTCTTAATAAAAACACATAAGTAATTACTCTTAAATATGATAATACTTTATAATGGAATAAAAGTGAAACACATTTAAGTTTTGAAGTAAAAGGATTCTAATATAACCAATTAAATCATACTAAATCTTAAAATCTTAAACATCACTGATTCGAACTCAGTACCAACTCAAGCACTAATAACATCACCTAAAAGTGATAAAACAACCTAAGCCAAGTTAATACGATGTCATCGTAGTATCGCTTAAGACGAAGCTTACCTGGTTAAGCTTGGGTATGATTGGGGGTATTTTGCGATGCATCTCATACTTATGCATTTAGCATATCGCGTCTTCAAACATTAGTCTTACCGGACCAATGACGTTCTTTCCAGATTTTGGAGTCTTTATTGTATCGAAGACCTTGGCTGCATAATTTGCAGTCAAAAAGGCAAGTTACACTCTTGCTCATGTCCTACTTGATTATGTTTATCAAAGTAAATGCAAAATACTATGGTTTATCATTGCATGAAAAGTAAAACCTATTTTCGAATGATGTGATTGCTATATATATATATGTTGGCTGGCAGATGGAACCATGGTATGATGTGGTTGGTGGAGGTTATTTGCATGGGAAAGTATTATCTAGGACTTAATAACCAATGTCGTCAGTGTTCTTGCGCCGTAAATGAAAGCGTTAACCATGAGACTTGGAATGGGACGGGAAAATCCTCTGTGACCTTCTTCCGTTCACAAGTCAACGGGCAGCCAGAGCCGTACGCTGCAGGTCTTGCGGGACTACATGCACATGGGTGGGACGCCTTAATGCCCACGGACTTGGTGCCTATGATGGTCTTGCAAGAGGATGCCTAGGTACCTATCGTGAGGGTAGTGTATCAGGGGTGATTCTGTATGCATGAATTGGGTGGGCATGTGGGGTGGGGAAGAAGCACGGTGAATGGTTTGGATCAACTGTCGGGCCCCACACCAAAGAGAGTGTGGACAGGAAAGTACGCCTGGTGTGCAACAAGGTCTTGATCTCTTATGGGTAAAGTAACGCACCTCTGCAGAGTGTAAAAAAGTGTGACATGTTACTCCCATGTTACGGAAGGAGCTGGCGCTGCAGGAAAGGTGGCTCCATGAAGCCCTAGCACTGTGAATGGATGGCGGGCATAGTTTTTCGAAGATAAAATAAATCTTTTCCTAAAAATGTTTACAAAGATATGCATGTTCATCCATGACCTTTTGGTATGGATGGTAGCTAGTGCATAAAACACCTTATTCCTATTATTATGAACTTGCTGAGTAACGCTCGTGTTGCTCACCTTTCCTCCGTTGACCCCCACTGCTTAGATTATTGGAGACAGCGAGGAAGGACAGGAATCCAAACGATGTTGGTGAATTCTTCACAAGGAGTCAAATCAACCTGGTGGAGCCTGAAGGAGTCACCTCTACTTTGCCCAAAGGAGGAGTAGCGACAACAGTGCAAGGGTGGTCACGATGCCAATAATGCCTACGGAGAAGACAAGAATTATAGGAAGGAGGAGCACTACTCAGACAAAGATATTCTAGATGGATAGATAAGGCTGCGACAGCAGCAGAAGTGAATTAGAGTTAGAGTGGAGTTGGTATCAGCTTAGTGCTTCGACTTGTGTCCTTCGGGAGTTTCATTTGCACGAGACCAACTTTTGTTTGTAATAGGAGGTTCTCGAGATTTTGTGTTGAATAGTGTTGTAATCCTATAGTGGTTACCTTGGACCAACTATGTTTCTGTTGTACTACTCTGAAGGATGTAATTTTATGGATTGGTCTTTCCGTGAGTATTATGTCAACGACTTGTACACTACACATGCAGTGGTGTGCTGGTCACTACAGGTGGTATCAGAGCGAACGACCTTAGGATTAAAACCCTTCTAGGAGACATTTAGGTTGGTAAGACTATGGGGAGTTATTATATTTAATAACTCTATATTTCTACAACTAGATGGTTATTCACTTGAGAATAATACTGTCTACTTGTATACACATTTCCTTACCCAACTGGAGTAGTATTCTTATTTACTATTCTATAGGTATAATATTCATCTACCTTATTTAATTTTTCAACTTGGTATGACCTGTTAAGACTGTCTTGTACCAGTTGATACACCAAATGGATTACATCCACGTCAGTGTTACTTATATGGTATCATTATAGCTTATCCTATGAAGTAGAACCCGATCATAAGTTCGTGAGGAGGAAGTCAGAAGATGTTTGATGATAGTGGTAAATCATCGACATCAAACTATGAAAAGTATGCCAAATACCCTAAGGATGAGTTCAAAGGGGATTCATCTGAGTATAGTATAAAGTGTTAAGGAAATTAGGAGATGCATAAACAATGACGGGAGCTACACGATTACTTCAGATGTACCATGAGTAACTGCATGAAGGATCTGGATATGTTTGCCAATAGATGTTCTAGCTAGACGAAACATCCAGTCTACATGGGTTTAGTTCCATAAGAAACCAAGCCATACCACAAACTCTTTGAGTATTTTGTCCTAGGATTACTCCGTTGCAAATGGGCAATTGGGGTAAATACTGAGGCAAAGAGTTGTTTTAGCATAGGACTATAAGGTAATATATACCTATCTTGTAGTGTATAGC